>JARHVA010000860.1:1442500-1512500 GCA_037957365.1 Torreya grandis
GGCAACATGAGGAATGAGGAATAAGGTGTTAAAGTTAAGTTTATGACTTCATCTTCTAGAGAATGCCTCAACATAACTGATAAATTCCTTATGATTATTGGAAAAACTTTTACGTAGACCTTTAAATTATATTTAAGTTTTGATGCTCATGAATACTTGAAGAATTTCTTACAATTACATGTTTACTTTAACTGTTTACAAGCATGTTATCTCCAAGACTAGGCCAAGAGGCCTTTGATGATTTTGACTTGTAATTTTAAATACCTTTATAACTTTTTTATAAATTTAGATAATAAGACATATAATTTTCATAATTTAGAGATGGTTTAATAATTTTATGAACATGATAAAATATTTTTCACAAAATCATGATTCTTACCCTAATGCGGGATTACTTCTTTATTGGAAGATATTGAGAGCTAAATATGTTCTTATTATAATATATTCAAGTTTTCCCACCCATAATTATATTCTTTATAAAATTACCATGATATGAAATGTGTCCTTAAATTTCCTAATAAACCATATGAATGTTTGAACTTAGCAATGTCACTTCCTTATTCTCCCTAGGTTTGTAATATTGGTCAGCGTGTATGAGGAATCTATAAGTTAAGATCACCTTCATGAGATAATTTCACTATAAAAATGGTAGGGATGTTAATAAAATAGGTTTTTATGGCTATTTTAAGGTTATTCCCTCAATAATCACCTCCATGTCCTTGCAAGTTGTCATCACTATCTTGAAGACCTGTAGATTGATACCCCAAATTCAACTTTCCAAGAACTTGAAAAATTCTATTATTGTGAAAAATATACTTTTAAATATATTTTAAGGGTTTTATTACTAATTTTTGTATATTTTAATTATACAAGACTTCTTTCGTAATTAGATAACACCTTATAATGCATAAAATTCCATTTCTACATGGCAGCCTTGTATTCTTAGCTTCAAGATTAAAAGCTTGTGATAAATTTGTAACCCTGAGGTTAAATGAAACTAAAGGAAATTTTTAATGGTTTTTTAAAAATAAATTGAGTCAATTTATGTAAATAAAACTATCTCTTCATGATAAAATCCACTGAAATGCAATCAAGACATGTTCATTCAATAAACGTACAAATCTACCTTCATCAACAGTTGAATGCATCTAAAAAACCTTGGTTTATATCCTATAAAATCATACACTAGATTTATCTTAAGACACATATAAAAAACATTTAAAACTTCATAAAATCACTCATTTCATGGAACATTCCCAAAAATATCATACAAACATAATCACATTTTGGGGGTTTTATGAGGGTTTTAGAGTAGTTTTCTTTATTAAACATTATCCATAGTTTACCTACCTTATTTATCTTTCCAAACACATATATGAGGTACTTAAGGAACCTATATATCTCCTAAAAAATACATAATAATCAATGGAACCATATAAAGGAAATTTATCCTAAAACTATGCTCTAAATGGCTCTTTTTTAATGAGTTTGGGTTTCTTAATGATGTTCCATAGATTTTTATCCTTATCCCTACCTCGCAACACTTAAAACATGGTATTTAGGACACTCTTATCCTTATATAGTGATCATACTATGCCATGCATCTCCTCAATGGATTGGACATGTCCTATAAAGTAACCACTCTAGGTCTTTGAAGGAGAAATGAACTGGTCTTGCTCTTGTTTGGGATTTTAGTAACATGAATCTCCTTTCTAAGACCCGATATTACTTTTTCATGATGCACTTGAATTTACATGGATTTTACCTAACATGTACCTATCCTTACAATGTTTTACACCTATAAAAAAACCTTAAAACCTTTCTTTTCCTCATGAAAATCTCCATTTTTGAATGTTTCTTTATTTATTTGACTGAGATTGATGATATTATGTCTTTATATTGATATATTTGATACTAAAAACCTTAAAAAAATTCTTCAAAACCATGAAATCTATATTTTAACTCTTTAAATGTTATTATTTTAACATTTTGGGCATGTTTAGGGAAGAATAAAGGATGTCAAATGCAAGAGAAGGTGAAAATAAGTCATTTAATGCCATTTTACTCTCCTTGTATAGATTAGTGGAGGTGTTGGGATGTAGTTTTGGTATTAAGTTTCCTTTTAAGACATTTAAAGAAGGGTTTTATTCATAATGGGCTTGAATAGGTTAGATAATGTGACATTGTAACGTCTTTTGCACCCTCCTATGCACTTATGGACACTATATGAATGCATTTATGACCTTGTATGCCTCTTAAGTGTTAGCAACATAGATAACACCTTATTAAAGGAATATTTCTCTTATTTCCCTCAAACCTATACTAAAATTGGAATGGTCTAAGGTGTGGGACACTTATATCTTACACCAGACCTCTATATTTATGAGGCTATCTCCTATGATATATCACTTGCTCATTTTACTAAAACCTATGTTTTTTGGGATGAAAAGGGTTAAAAAGAAACTAAAAGGTAAATCATATTATACTAATGGTGATACACCTATATTACTAGTTTATCAACTCTATTTGAGATCATAAAACACTAGAAATCAATGCAAATTGTTAAATCTACAAATCCAAAGGTTTTTTATGCAATAGTATTTCACATAGAGGTTTAAGCAAGTGATCAAATCATGAGGGAAATTATGGAAATCCTAATTCAAGGAAATGACTAGTCAATATATCCATTTTTATCTCATTAAATCAACATCAAAAACTCTATATGACCTACATAATATGACATAATAGTAACTAGGTAAGATTGGGACTTGCCAAGGGAGAAAATACTACCAAATGTGCAAATTAAACCAATATAACAAACTAAAATTATATATATTAATCTTAAAATAGTCATTTTATTCATCTCAAAAGGTTAAAATGCTCAATATTGGTAGATTTTCATCATGCCCAAGAGAGGGATCCTAAAAATAGGCCTAAAAGCCTCAATATATAGAAATGAGAAGAGAATAAGCCAAAAAATTGGAATAGAAGAGAGAAGATGAAGTCAACTACACATCATCTCAAGTCAAATTTAAGTTACAATTTGATAACAATATTCATCAAGACTTCTCTTTAAAAAGTTAAAAAAGACCTAAGCCTTTCTGTATTATTTCATTGTTATGTATGTCCAAGTTCCTCCATGAGTGAGATATTACAGGTTTATAAATTCAAGGTGGGCTACTTCAGAGAAGATTGTTCAAAGGGCCATGAATCTAGAATATTCCCAATAAATCATTGCAAGAGAAGGCTATTCCATGGCATTTTAAGTTTAAAAAGTTACAAATGACCTATGCCTTTCTGTATTATTTCATTATTATGCCTATCCAAGTTCCTCCATGAGTGAGATATTACAGGTTTATAAATTCAAGGTGGGATACTTTAGAGAAGATTGTTCAAAGGGACATGAATATATAATATTCCCAAGAAATAATTACAAGAGAAGGTTATTCCATGGCATGCATAAATGGAAGGGTAAATATCTAAGAGGTTCCAATATTACAAACAAGTGGTCTAGGGAATCTTTAGGCAGGTCCACAAAAAGACAAAGTTTTTTCAACCCTCTACCATGAATATTCTCCATCTAGCTCATGTGAAATGCATATCCTATCATGAAATCAAAATTTTGTTGCAAAATCTTCAATATTATTTGTAGAGGTGGTTAAAACATTGATTTGTTATCATAAATAGATGAATATTTATAGTATAGCAAGGGAATAGCTTCTAATTGGAAGCATCTTGGCATAATTGAAATATTTTAAAAAAAAATCGAGTTATGACCCACAATTTCAGGTCTAAAAATGTATAAATAGAGGGCTTCTCCTTTATTCAAGAGGTTAGTTGGCCTTTGTGTTGGTTGTTATTAGTTGGTGTTTTAGGTGTCCATTTTATTTGAGTCTAGGTTCTATAGAAAATTTTATGTGATCAATGATTATGTGTAGATCTTGTCTCCCTTGCTAAGGTGGTTTAAGTTTTAAAGTGATTAAAAATCTTTGAGAGAGACATGTTTATGTCTCCCTTGTCAAAAGAGCAATCTCACCATGCTAGTCCACATGGCAACGTTTTGAAATACTGATGTGTGTAATATTTTTTTTCAAGTTAATGAAAATTCTTATGGTTATTTGTTGTTTCCTATAGATGAAGTGTAGTGTCATGTTTTATAAGAGTTCTTTATTGTATATTTAGGTTTGTGCTCACTATTGGTTGTCATTTTGAGCATAGATTTAACTTATAAATTCTTTCTACATCTCTTCAGGATGGGTTGTTGAATAACTTGTTAGGGTACCCTAGGTTTATGGATTTGATAGGGAAAATCATTTGAAAGATTAATTTTAGTGCATGTCTAGTCTCTTAGGACTCATTTGGTATTTATAATTATCTTTAATTTAAATTTTATATGCATCTATGCTAAGGAATATTGTCATGAAACATTGCTAGATACCCTATTGTTTTGAATTCATCATCACACCACCCTCCTTTTTATAATTATCTAACTTGTCTTTCATTATCCTAACCTAGCCTACCCTATAAATAATATACCCTATTACATAATATAAGTGTTATTTTCCTTAAAAATGCATATTATCTTGCATATCTAAATTTTTTTTGCATCTTATGTTTTAAATCCTAATCTTGTAGTTTTCCATGTGACCCCTATTGTTGAATATTTTATAGAATGAAGATTGCAATTATTTCCTCATTTGTCTTTAGTATCTTCTATATGACATAGATCATTTTTGCATTTCATGTGATAACCCTTCACAGGTGAAGTGTGCAAAGTTGGTTATGCCCTAGTCATATGTGTTCATTGTGCCACTAATACCCATGGAGGTTGAATTGTATAACCTCTTCATGTGATAAAACTACCCCATAGGTCCTCTCACCTTAGTTCAGGCAAAGCCAAAAATATTAAGGAGATGACCATACCCTTTGTAGGTACCTCTCAGTCATTTTTTGTGTTTGATCCATTCTAGATGATAAACCCTCCCTCAACTATAAAGACATACTAACAAGTTTTTCATCTTTGATTACCATTTCCTTTAAGTGTGTAAGGCTGAGTGTAAGAGGTGTACAACTAAGAACTAACACATTATATGAGAAATGTTTGACTATGTTTCTTAAAAGATATAGGTATACATCTAACCTCAATTTAGCATGGTTTTAGGGTCTTATGCAATATTTATATGATTAGGATGCTTTATGGTGGTTCTTGACTCCTTATGGAAATTAAACCATGGAATGGAGATGATTAGAAGGTGGGAAACCATGAATGGAGGATGGGAAAACATGAATGGAGTGAAAATATGGACTTATGCCATGATGGAAGACAATAAGAATATAGTGAGGTGGAAGTAAACAAGATGGAAATGAAAATGGGTACTAAGAGCATGTCAAGACCATTTTGAGGGTCATATACAAGGATGAACATATCCTCTTAAAACCATATCAATTTGGATAATTTTTAAGGAGCACAAGATGATAAAAATGAAACCTAGGAGTTTTCTAAAACCTTAAGAAATCCTAAGGAACCTTAACATATGCTAAACCATGACTCCTTAAGGACTCTTAAGAGCTGTTAATGGCTTAATTTTCATGTGAATATGAATAAAATTTGATAATATTTCATGAGGAACATATGAACATGAAGGAGAATTTTTCAAATAAGAATTCAATGAATCCTTGAAACCCTTTCTCTCTCCTAGACTGTACAATTCTTATTCATATGCTTGTAGACTGTAGAATTATATTCCTTTATCTCCTTGATCTATATTTAACCCTCACACATGTGGAATATAATATATTAATATGATGGAAAGCTGAATTATGTTCTTGAGAAGCTCCACAATCTTTAAATTTTTTGCCATGATGCTCTGATGAAGAGAAATTATAGAAAACGGATTGCTTGCTTAGATGAAAGACTATTAATGTGTGTTTTGAATTTAAAGGGATGGTTCATGATGGAGGTATGAAATTTTTTTAAAAAAATTAACATAGATATAGTCTCTCTAAGACTTATTTATTTGGTCAAATTTTTAGACCTTGATTTTCTCTCTCATGGTCGTACCACTTGCAAACCTGAAGGGATCTCCCTATGTGCAAACAAGTAAGATGAATAGAGGGAACTATTTTTAGGAATGTATGGAATAATTATTCCATAAAATTATTTTTTTAAACCCACTATGCCTTATTCATCCTACTCTTGGCTAAGTTATATAGAAAAGTTATACGATTCCATACTTGTGCATGAAAACACATTGGAAAAACCTTTTCTTCCATATTTATTCACAACTAAAGCTATGAAACACCAAATTTAGTGCATGTTAGGAATATAATGAGTCATTTATCATGTTAACACAATTAATAAGCCTTTTTACATGATTTTGGGCCAAATAATTGACATGTGTGAGCTAAAAATGGGCCTTTTTGGCTTAAAACTTACATGAAATACATTATCAAGGCATGAAACTTAATAAGGAAATAAAATAAATATAAAAGTATTTTAAGGCCTTTTTGACACCAAATTTAACATTAAAATACTAAAACTTGTCTTTTTGACCAAAATACACATAGTTGACTATCATGTAGAGTCTATTAATAGGGTCTTGAAAATTTTCAAATTATATGGGTTGTTATTTAGCCTTAACATGACAAATTGTAACATTTTTTGTTGATTCATAGGGGTTTAACATCCTACTAGTCAAAATAACTCATTATATTTCACATGACAATGACAATACAAAAGACAACAACATGACTTGATGACTTTCTTGACTACCAAATAGACTTTTTGGACTTTGTAATACCTATTTGACTATGACAACAATAAGACACAAACAAAAAAACAAAATAAAAATAAAATAAACTAATAAGCAAACACAACTAACCTAAGGAAAATAAGAACAAGATAGTAGACTACTACTTGTGCTATTCACTTATTGAAACATGATAAACAACATAAAACAACTAACCTAAATTCAAAAACTTTCCTCCAAGGTCAAATGAAAAGCTAGATTATCCACCATGGAATCTTTCAATATTATTTTCATATCTTAATGGTTTCTTCATATATATATAATCATTTACACATTCATAGTTACTTGGATAAGCATATGGTCCTTCTAATACCATTTTTAGGTGCATGAATTATAGATTAGAGTCTAAGACATATTCATACTCTTCTTATATACATGTACTTTATAAGAACAATCTTAGTTCTTATTGAGTCATGAGCTATTAATTATGATCATATTGAAAAACTTGAAGTTTCTCCTATGTCATGGATGAAACATCTAGTTTCATGACTTCTTTAGGCCATCTAAGTTCATTTTCAACCTCCAAAAATATACAAACATGTGAAGATGAAGTGATAAGTTGATAACCTTTCCTAAAAGTCTCAAATAAGTCATATCCTAAGAAAACAACCTCTTGAATTTGATTGCTTGAAGAGTTAGTTCCTTCCTTCTTAATGTAACTACCTCTCTCAACCTAAAATGAATCACATACAAGTAAAGAATAACTTGAATTGAAGAAATCAAACAAATATAGTGATTGGCTTTGAGAAAGATGAAGTGCAATTGGAGTTTCCTCATCATGATCATGAATTTGTAACTCTTTTTTTACTATTTCATATTAGTCACTTAAATTTGTTTCATATTCAAAATCTTCTTGATGACTTGGCATGATCTCAAAATTAGATTGTTCTTTATCTTATTTGGTTGATTGGTACTTGTCTTCTTCCACTTCTATGAGCTCTCATGGACTATCATAATGAATTGAATCTACTATGTGATCAAGGAACTTTTTATAAATATCTTCAACTTGTTTAATTGACATTTATTTCTCCTTTATATCATCTTATACTTACAACCGATCCTCTATCTCAACAACAACCTCTTTGAATTCATCTTCTTTTCCACTTTGAGATATTGGATCATCATCTTTTTTGACAAGGAGTGTGTTAATGGTGATTTTCTCTTCATCTTTATTCAAATCATTTCCATCTTCATACACCTCAACTAAAACTTCTTCACTTACCTCACAAAGCAAACAACTCATTATAGATCTCATCGTGCAAACCTAAAGATGAAGGATCCTATATGATCTGTTATGGAACATGAAAGTCAACCTTCTCAAAACACACATACTCAACCTTCTTATGTTTCTCTTAGATAAAATTTCAAAATATTGGTGAATATTGAATGGAATCTTAAGGGCTCTAATATAGGTTTTATTGATATTCATGAAGAGAAAAGGGTAACTCAATGGGGAATTGATGTTTCTCATCAACAACTAACCTCTTTTCAATGTTTACAATTAGACCACCTATGTCAAGAATATCACTACTATAATTTGAATGACCTTGTATTATGAAATATGCACACACTTATTTATCTTATTATAATAAATCTCTCATACTCTCAATATGATTCTTGGGGATCCCTTATCCATAGCTCTTTTGAGTGTCTATGCTCACCATTTATTTTTCATAGCCAAACAAAGTTTGTTTAAAGCTTGAAATGGATGGCCTTAGAACTTGATTGAGCCAATTAGAAAGATAACAAGGTTCATGAGGGTTATCATAGGATTGGTATGATTCATCATACTACTGATAAGGATATGTATATGGTTGGTGAGGCTCATCATAAGGCTTATATATATCATGGTAGGATGTATATGGATCATATTAAAACTATTAATAAGGACATGAATGACCAAAGTATGCTCTAAAGGTTGTCATAGCATAGAAAACACATGAAAAATGTTGATGTAGTTTTTATGCACACCATTCATAATGAGGTAGCCTCTAATGTCTTAGGATCTTAATAAAGGTGAACACCACTCTAGGCTAGGATTCATAAGTATGCAATCTTAAAAAATAGATGATGGAATAACAAACAAAGCATATAGGTTGTTAATAAGGATTATGAATGGAGGGGTGGTCTCTAAATAAATTAAAATATAGATGAGTTATTTGCTAGATGTTTTCTAATTTAGAGTGGGTAGGTCTCAAAATAAACTTAAAAGTTAGGGAAAGGTAGAGCAGGAAAGAGAGGTTATATGGCTTTAAGAGTCACCTCTCTAGCTAGTTTCTAAGTGGACAAGTGATTTCAAAACCAATGTCTATTACTAGCATCTATTGCACACATACACATTAAAACATGTTTAGGAAATCTAGGATAATCTTGATATAGGGAACTCAAAGCCTTCAATCAAAGGTTATTCCTTTTAGCATAGCTATAGCATACTCTTACTTAGGAGATTATGACTTAGGCTAGGGAGGTATCTGAGATAATTGTTTCATATACATAGAAAACTACATCAATGAAAACACCTCTATAGACTTAGAAATATGAATCAATTAACTTACTTGCCAATGATCAATATAATATGCTAATTACTCAATAACTATTCCACATCTAAAACTAACATATTAATCATGATAAGAAATAATTCCTCACATATTTTACACAATAAGAATTATTGAAGCATACAACCAAAAGAAGATAAGCCTAATTACATAAATATTGAAAAGAAAATACATGAACACATTCACTAACAATCAAAACTTGTTTTTGATCCTATATATTGAAATATTCTGATCCTTTACAATTTTGGGTTACATATGCTTAAATAGACTTGGGGTATGGGTTGCCTTATCATCCAAGTACATGAAAATTTTGGTTACATTTCATAGTTAGAACCTTATTTCTAACTATAGTTATAATAATGTATAGATTTATCTTACATTTGTCAATAGATAAATTCAACCTTTATAATATCATGAAATGTGTCCATGTTTACAAAATAAATAGGCAACTTTACAATAAGTTATAATCATAAAATAACTATCAATACAAAATTGATGTCGATATTTGAATTTACATGCACATGACTAGACCTTAAAGCTTAGTAGATGTCTACATGGATGCATTAATTTTAGTGGGAGTGGTGACTGTAGATGTCTATGTTAAACTAGAGGTAGAAATTTTAGTCTACTTTTTCTTTACTTATGACTCAAGAGAAGTATTTGTGTGCTACATCATGTTTCTTCCATATAATATATAAGTTTATTATTGAGGGTCTATGTACCATGTTAATTTTCCCTAATATCCTTGCCTGATCTACCTTTGTATTCTAAGAGTTGATTTTAAAATTTTCAATTTCAGTTACCTTTTTCCTTGTAAAACTTAGTTTAGCTTCAATTTCTTCTAGTGTGAGCCCTTGTAAACTCTATTTAAAATTGTTCAAGGATTTTTGAATAAGCTGGTCAAAATTAATTATGCTTATTAACTATCTTGTAAAATCCTTCACATTTGAAAACATCAAATCATTCAAAATATGCAAGATGAGTGCCTCATGTTCTTGGTATTTAGGAATCAATGCCCTAGCTACTGTCACCCACTCTCTAGATTTTTGTGTTTTAATAACCACTAGATTGAGGGCATTTGATGCCTCTAATGGTGTCATTAGGTATAAATGGTTTTAGACCTTATTAATTGTGTATAAAATTAATAACTTCAATTTATTTTCATCTACTTTCAAAGAATTAAATAATTGATGTGTTTAATCTATGTGAGGGGATAATTTAGCCCTCATTGCTTCTAGTTCCTCTAAAGAATTATAACCTTTTGAGGCAACCTCTTATACTTCAACCTCAATACCTCCTGGGATGTGAACTATCTATTGTTGTTCCTTTATTTTTTCTAGTTCTACTTTCAGCTCTTGTCTTGCTAGTTTTATCCCTTCATGCAGTGCTACCATGACATCTTTGTGAGCTTCAACTGGGGTCCTAAAATCTTCATTATATGGGGACTACCCCAATTATTTGTTCTACCTTTTAGATAAGGAATAGACCTCCTACCTTTCTTTAAAAACCATTTACCTACTAGCTTCATCCTCTAACTTCCTCTTGTTGACCCTTTGAATACTCTTAGAGGGTTTATCAAATAGGCTTGTTATTTAAGGGAGATCTATAATATTGAAATTAGGCATTTGAGAAGCCTTAGCTCTCAAATCAATGACCCATGGAGGAATCACTAGCTGGTTAGGGTCTATTTTTTGTGTGTCTATGCTAACTATTGATTTTTATCTCCCTTGAGGACTATGTCAGGAAGGGAGGGACAAATGATCTTAAACCAATAAACACCTCTATACTATGGGATTGGATGGATCATAATGACTTATTTCACCCTCTTTCCCTTATCTAAGGTCATAATAATGGTCTCTTGGGATAAACTAGACGATGGCATGGGTAAATTGATTTTCATAGATGAAACATGCAATTGGGAAATGGCCAAGGTTTTTTTAACTTTCTTGGTGGCCCTTTTCTTCCTCATGGTGCATAATCTGGTATTCACAAAAGGAATACAGGGAGTAGAGGGAATAATGGATGTGGATGGCATTATGGGGAAATATGGAGTAATGGTAGTGGTATAATCCATCTCTACCTTAGGATTGAGCAAAGGTATGTGAAAGAAAGAATAAGAAGATGATGAAACATTAGGGGTAGAGGTGGAAACTTTTACCCTAGGAGTATTCAAAATAGAGTAAATTAGAACTGAGCTGAAATTAGGAATAGATGAAGAAATTAGGGAAGTAGGGTTTGAAGGTTGAGCCTTCTTACCTATTAAATCATCTATGTTTAATGACTTCCCTTTATTATCCATAAGGATTAATTCCTTGGCTCTTTCCATCTATTCTTCTTAATCAATTTTTTACTCTTCATCCCCTTATTGTTAAGGAACTGAGGTCAAGATCTATGGTTAATCCACTATTGGACTCTTTAAAAGTGGTTCCCTTGGTTTCATTTTATAGAAAATGATGACCTTTGCCTCAAAGGAGGAGCCTTGCCAAATTTAGGTAGATTCTTTCTCTATAACTACCCCTAACACTATAGATTCTTGCAATTGGGGTGTAGTTTTGATGTCAACATACCCCCATTTCAAAAAATAGGGACCCTTGTTTCAAATTTTGATAATTTATGTTATAGTTGAATGTTTAACTTGATCAGAGTATATTATTTAAACAATAATGTGTTGATATAGTTTACATAATTTTGTTAGAGCATAATATTCATTTTACTTCATCTAATATTGCTAATGTTGACTTTTGTGTTATCATATTGTAGGTTTAATGACATCCCTTTTGGATAAACATTGTTCAAGATTTTTTGATTTCATGATTAATTCACCCTTGGATTAATCTTTTCATAAATTAATTGTCTATTTGAATATATGGTTAAAGTTTTAAAAAATCTTAGTCTAAATGTTCTAACCTAGGCCTTTTTAAAAATGAGATTCAAATTTAGGTAGGATCAATTTTATACGAGAGCATTTATTATGTTTTAGGCATAATTTAAATTTTAGCCTAAGTCATACTCATATTTATTAATACAACTTAGACCTTGGTCTAAAATCTTTATGCTATGTCCTTTATGTCTTATAGATCACATGGACTAATTAACATGGGGGCTCTTTTATTATATTTTAAAGCTTAATCTAAAGTTTTATCCTAAGTCTTAAATTATTATTATTAATACAACTAGAACATTAGGCTAAAACTTTATCCTAAGTTATTTATAGTCTCAAAAAACTTAAGTATTTTATTTTTATGCTCATAGAAATGAAAAAACTTGAAGGTGAGAGGTGGTGAGATCTTACACCATCAAAAAGAGAATTCACAACCCACACGTCAAAGTTAAAAGTAAAAAAGTTAAGATCCCTGAGACAAATGCAAATTTACCAAGTGGTAGGATCCTAGAGTTTAAAGGAAATATCCAATTGAGAGCATTCTTTTGGGTGGACAAGATTTGAGGAAACATGTTTTCTCAGGCAAAGATGATTAAATGGTGTATGAGCAACACTAAAATTTCAAAAGGATCTAAGAGTAGAATGAGAGTGATAAGTGTCACCATCTCAGAGGTAGCTGAAATATTCAATGGCATGTGAGGGTCAAAACTTGAATGGGTCTAGAGACCTAACAATAGGCTTCCACATGGTGTAAATACACTAAGCGATGGAGTATGTTTACAAGATGCATAGAGAGCCCACAAATTTTTCAAGTGGCATGATCTTGGGGGTCTTAATAGAGATCTAATGGCTCATGATAAAAGATAATGCTAAAGGGACATTGAGATCCCATAGAGATGCCAAGTGGAAGACTCACATTCAATCACATAGGATAAGATCTGATAGAGTGTATTAATCTAGGCAAAGATGATCTAACAGTGTGAGCCCAGGTAGACTTTTCAAAGATTTATACCCAATGAGATGTTAACAAGTATCTTGGGGGTAATGGTCACATTTCAAATTAATAAACATAATGACATGGAATTTATACATAGATATAACATGTGGATATTTTATCCTTTGAGTTATATTGTTCATCAGATGCATAGTAAAGGGAAGTTAGTCACAATTAAATATGGTTATTTGAGTTATTGTCATTGTAAAGGAATACTTGTCTTTGACACATGTTTTATTTGAAAATGGCTAACTTAAACTATCTTAGAGGTTACTCTCACAAACTAAAAAAGGAGGTATTATCATTTTAAAGAGGGAGGGGGAGTTCTTAAATCCAAAATTACTTTGTAAAGTTGGAGCAAGTAGTACAAACAAGTAATTCTATAAAGTTTTTCCACTATTTGTTTCTATGTTTCCTATCATGGTTACTTCCTCGGTTATCTAGTTTGATATTTAGATTTGAATTTTTTTCATGGATCTTAGATGTTCACACATTAATGAAAATTTGTCAATTTGTATTTATACTAGGTTGATTGAAATATCTTAGGTTCATTTTGTTCTCTTTTGCTTTTCTTGAAGATGTGCAAAAATTATTTTCCTATGAAAGTAAAACTTTAAAGTGAACCTGATTTCTTATTTGCATTACCTTTCCTTATACATTTTCCTGATATATAGTAGGATTTGTGCCTATGAAATTTCATGATATATATTTGTTTAGTGCATGTTTTCATGAAAATTAAGCTTTATCATAATGTTTGGATTGAAGATTAGAAACATGTTCTTTCTACCTTACCCTCCCTTTTGGTCCTTTTTTATTATATCACTATAGTTTAGCTTTTCATTGTAAATATGCTTGTTATATTAGGATTAGACTTTAGGATTTAGGCTTTAGGCATCATTCATTGGATTTATTTTAGACTACTTTCATATTCACAAATTTTTAGGACCACAGTTACTTCCAATAACCATTTACATGTCTATTTTGTGAAACAAAAATTTAACTTGGCCACTAATCCACCACAGATCTTAGGAATATCACAACCAAAAACTCATGCAATGGACTCTTTGAAACCAAAAATGAGAAGTATTTCTTAAACACTATATGAACTTGATAATACATTTAGGTGCATCAACAAGGAGTTATAGGCATTTTCAATGTAGCTACAACTAGGTGCTCTATGTTTTCTTCATCAAAGGAATCTAAATCAATTAGATCCCTTAGATTTCCCCTAGGATTAGGCTCATTTAACCCTAGCTCTTTCTTGATATATTTTAATAAAAACAAAAGTTCTTGTGAAGTATCACCTTGTCCTTCTATCTATTATGGGGGTTGGCTATTCCAAAAATATGAAGTGGTCTATCTTATAACAAGTGGCAACCTAGTGTGCATTTCCTTCACTAAAATGGAAGGCTCTTATTGAATTACCCTCAGATGATATTATTTTAGGCTTGTAACTTGTGTCCTTTCTAATACTTGAGCATCATACTTTGTATTCAAAAATATAAAATCATGGCCATAAGGGACATATTGGTATGGGATACCAAAACCTTGAATATGTCTTTATATATGACCATGGAGATCCTAGTCTCTATGTGGTATGGTGGGTAAGTGATATCTCTTTCTCTTTTTTGCTACCTCTCTAAAAATTTTCCTCTATGTGTAGCACATTCTACCAATGATCATGTGTGACCCATAGAATGTTCTCTTCTTATTTTTTATCAAGTCCTACTTGACATTATACCAGATTTGATAAGCAATGTCTTTCTTTGATAGCTTATTTGTTACATATTTGGAGAGGTACAGGGGGTGAACCTTATGACCAATAGTCATGATTACTATGTAACTAGGATATAACCAGTAGTAACCTTTATTAACTAGTGTTTTGGCTATGATTTTTCTAATTTTAGGTAGTGGAGTCCCGTAGATTTCCTACCATACTTGAGGGTAGACATCTTCAATAATTTGGACCATGTGATTTGTGTATGCATAAATATGCATTAACTAATAATATTTTCATATTTAATTCTTGACAAAATTTGTGGCTAGGCTCCAAAGCTCACCAAGGACCTTATATACCTTGCCCATTATGGCATCCAAAAGATAAGACATCATGTAGAAGAGGCCAATTGGATTGGGCCACTTGATCTTATGTAGAACTTGTTTTCTCATTTGGAAGCTAATAATTTCACCCAAGGTGAAAGTTGTATCACTGGTCATCATCAAATGTAGTAATGACACTAATTTAAATTGAGAAAATGGATACTAGGCATGCCATATATCATGTTCAATAATGCCATCCCAATCCACACTCCATTTCTAAATTTTTTAATTTGGGTGGGATTCTTTACTTTATATTCTATTGTCTCCCCATGGAGAAGTTATGATCTTAATACCTTATCCATTGAATTTTTTTTGTTCCATGAAACTAGATTATGTTTGTCAAAAATTGCATCTAGAATTGGTAGTGATAGATACCTTTAAAAGTCATCTTTGGTGATGTAGGCCATGACTGTCTAGTTGTCCATGTGGTGAAAAAATGCATCCTATGTAATTTTCCCAAAAAATAATAAATCACATAGAAGGTTGATGCAGAGCATAACCTCAAGCTTGGCTACCACTAAGTGTAATTCTTATCTCTTGAGGGAGAGAAAGTCTATAACAAATTGACATTCTATGGTGGATAGATTTACTTCTAGTGAAAATGTGTAATATCATCCATAACATCCCATAATTTTGAGTAATTTATGTACCCATTATCAAAAATAGTTGCATCATATACCATGACTTTGAACTCAGTTGAATCCTTGATAGAGATTGGGTATGGTGGAAGTGATCCCATAAAGGTTTTGGATGATGATGTCTTTATAATTATGTGTAGTGATCAAAGTATATTTACATGCTCTATGTAAAAAATCCTCTCCACTAGTCACTTGTTTGCTTGTAATAGATTCATGTTAACTAGGGATTTTATTTGCAAGATAGTAGTCAAGTTTGAATTTATCTATGAGAAATGAATATTTCAATAGCCACATGTCATGTATATATCCTTAGAATTCAATTTTAGTTCTTATGTTATAAATGTCTAACATTCATATGTTTGTATTACTTGTAAAATTAAAATCTCATTAGTTTAGCTATGGGGTATCCTTAGTAAGCATCAGGAAGTATTTTTGCTATATTGGATAAGTCTAGAGATATTTTACCATTTAGGAATCAGGAGTTAGGTTTTTTATTATGAGTGATCCAAAAAAAGTATGAAAAAATATTATAAACACAAATCCCAAACATAAAGTCTGAACAAAAATCTTGACGACCAAAATCCATTAGAACCAATGTTCAGAAAAAATGTCCAAACAAAATCTCTGAGAAAAATATTCAATGCACATAAAGTTGATGATGACTATGTCTAAAAACTTATCCAATCAAAAATCTTGAACACAAGTTCTGCTAAAAATGTCCAAAAAAAAATCTTGATATGAAATGTTTGAATGAGTCTGAAAAAAACTAAGTCCTTTGAAGAAAATGTTTGAATAAAATGTCCAACATAGAAACTATGAACAAAAATTTTGATACAAAAAACTCAATGAGAAAATACTAAATAAGTCTTCCAAACATAAAGTCAGATCAAAATCTTGAATACAAGTTCCAATGATTATACTTGATAAGAAGGCCTGAGTAAAATGTCTGAATACCAAGTCCTAAAACCTACATTGTATTAAAAAAACTCGTAAAGGACATTAACAAGTTAGTGAAAAACATATAATATCAATGATTTATTCTTTTGAGTGTAAATACTAAGGATTAATATGATTTAAATTACATATATATGTAGGAGGGCTCTTCAAATAAGGCCAAAATCCAAAAAAAAGTTGGTTCCCATCTCTTCTTAAAGAAAAGGGGAATGTTGGGTACAACAAATGATGAATTACAAGGGGAATACTTCTAAGTATTCTAGAACCTAGAACTTTGGTTAGTAATTTCAAAATTAAACATGAAATATGCCATAGAAAAATATTAGAATCAGAGATATGAAATAGACTCCCAACTACAATCACATAACATACTTTCCTCTTATCCATGGATATTTGTGTGCTAAATGTGAGGTTTATTGAATCCTTGTTATGATGATATTTTCAAAGGCTTGGATTAGCTGTATGTTTTGTTCTAGTTTATTATTAAATCAAGGGAATCCTAGGTAGTACTCTACTTATATCTAGGCATCCATATCCCTAATAAATATATCTTTTGTTCCTTCTCCCCTCTTCCTTCATTTTCTTAATCATGACGTGTGGTACATTGACCTTATTTCATCATGTGAGCCTTTGATATTATGTAGATGTTATTTTTAGCTTTATTGATTTCTCTTTTGAACTCACTAGTTTTTTTTATTTCTCTTTTTTTTAAAATTTGAATGGGAGAAAAGATGAAAATATTGTGAGCTGGTATAGCTATAAAAAAATGATTTACCATAATGTCCCTGCCGACTACATCTACACCAATGATTATCACCTCTTACAAGTATTTATGTGAAAAGTATGTTTAGTCTAATGGAGTAATAAAAAATTATAAATTAATATGATATATTCAAGAGAAAATTTCACATACATGGTGGAAATATTCAATTGTGACAAACCCAAAATGATTTTGATTACATACCTAAATATTGAAGACTCTAAACATAGAAGTATACCTAGTTTGTGGATAGGATCCAAGTTGTGAATCTCTTTGAAATTTAATTTTATATTATATGTATATCTACACATAAAAAATAAGGGCCTCAATTGGTGGGATATTAACATGGTTATTATATAATAAAACCATTCATATTATCATAGGAAACAACTAAAACTACTAATCTAGAAAGCTAGAAAACTTAACTAAGAAAGTAGGAAACCTAACCTAAAAAGAAATAAACTAAAATAGAAAGTAGGAAACCTAACTTAATAAAATAATAAAATAAATTAATCCTACCCCTATTAAAATCCTTCATCAATCAAGGGTATCTTTAGATGATACAACCATAAAATAATGCTTCATAAACTATCTATTGATTGGATATGCAAGTTCATCACCTAAAAGGTCTCTTGGATAGAATGCATTATTGACTAGGATATCTAGAATATGATATGGTACAATCCATAGTGGGATAAATTTATCATGGTATCCTTTATTTTCATGGGTTTTATCCCAAAGAAGCACTAGATCTAAGATCTCAAATGCTTTGACTTTTGCTATTTTTTGTCAAACTATCTTTTAACTATAACCTGGTGTTTAATGAAAGTTTATTGGGCCTTAGTCCTTGAATATTCCATTTATATTTTATATAGTAGTTGATATTATTATTTGTCATTTGGTTCCATGTATTCTTTCATGAAATTATAATTTGATAATTTTAACATGATTGGGAATACTTGCCTGCATCCATATACCAACAAATAGGGTGAGGCCTTGAGGGCCTACTTATTTCTTATTTGGTTTACCCAAATGGAATACTTTAGTATATTATGAAATTAGATAGGCTTGTCCTTATTTGATTTCTTGATTGCATATATCACATTTTTATTCGTTAACTCAACCAATCCATTTCCCTGAGGGTAATGGTTAGAAGATGACCTGATAGTGATCTGGTTGTCATGAGCCCATTCAGTGATTTTCATTGATATGAATGCTAGACCATTATCACATACTAGAGAAATGGGAGTTCCAAATATAGTTTTGATGTGTTCTTATAATAATTTAATCACATCATGTGCTCTATAATTCTATGTGGCCACTGCCTTAGTCCATCTAGTGTAGTAGTTTATGGTAGTGAATACAAACTAATGACCTATTAAGGAGTTTAAATTGATGACACTGATGAAGTCTAAACCACATTGGGAAAATGTTCTTAATTCAATAATAGGTTATAAGGCCATTTATTCATGTACTTGTCTCCTTTATAAATCTTAACATTCATGACATGTTCTTACATGAGCATGAATATCCTTAAAAACTATTGACCAGTAGTAGTTCATTCTTAAGATCTTATGAGTTTTGGTATTCCCAAATGGATGACCACTACCTATATTTTGGTGTATATTTTCCATAATATATTGAGATTATTCTTTATATAAACATCTAAAATAGATGCGTTCATAGTTTATCCTATAGAGAATTCCTTTTTTGATCATGTAGTAAGCAACTTTGAGCCTCAAATCTCTCCTTCATTCTATATTGAATTTTGGGGGGAAAGTACCTATAAGTAGATATTGTATTATGTTAGTATACCATTCCCCTCTAGATACATGGGCTTCACATATCTCTAAAATGTTAATACATGAATTAGGCTTAGTCATGAGTTAGATGATGCCTTAACCTTGAAAGATCTTAGTAGGATTGATTTCTATGTCAAACTCCTAAATCTTTGCCATCCATTTGCCTCTGCATTCTCCTAATTCAATCTATGATAAGGTGAGCTTGATATCAGGATCAAGCATGATAGAAATAGTCTTATTCCTTAAGATGTAGTGTCAAAATTTATTCACTAATTTGACAAGAACCAAGATATATTTATCAATCATGGATTACTTGAGTTCTACATCCTTTAGATTAGTGCTCATGAATGCAATTGAATGCTCAGTCTCATCTTTCTTCTAATTTATGACAACAATAATTATATGTTCTGAAGCAAAAGAGTACAAGTAAAAATCCTTCATAAAATATAGACTAATCAATACTGGGGATTGATATATAACTTCTTTAATGTCTTGAAAATACTTTTAGGCCTCAATTTTCCATTCTATTTTAGCATCCTATTTAAGAATTTCATTCAAGGGTCTCACAATTTTTTTAAATCTTGAGATATACTTTCTTATGAAATTAATCTTCCCAAAGAATGACTTGATCTCTTTATTACTTTTTGTTTTCACAATCTTCAAAATCCCCTAAATTTTATCTAGATCAATGATGATCTATTCTTTGGTAATAATGTGTCCTAAGAGCTTTCCCTTAGTAACTCCAAATATACTCTTCTTTGGTTTAGTGAGATGCCAAACCTCCTACACCTTTCAAACACTGATTATAGATAGCCTACATGATCATTCCTATTTTTGAAGAACACAGTAAGATCATCCATATAGATGATTATACATAACTTGTCAATCCTTTAAATTCATGATATATGGCTCACTAAAATCTAGATCCTGCATTTATCAGGCCAAAAGGCATCCTCTTATATGCATAAGTACCTCAATTTATAGTAAATGCAATCTTCATCCTATCCTATGATTATACCAACACATGGTTATAACATAAAAATCCATCCAAAAAGGACATCATTTTAGATCCACTAAATATTTGTATCATCTCATCCAAGGAAGGTAGGGGTAATTATCCTTTTCATAATCTTTGTTCAAGTTTCTAAAATCAACACATAATCTAATCTCTCCACTCTTCTTTCTAGCTGGAACTAAATTGGTCACCCATGTAGAATGTCTTTTTGGGAAGACTATCCTTACACTTAAAATCTTTTCCATTTCTCTTTAAATAAGAGGCTATAGAATGGGATTCACTAGTCTCTATCTCTATTTCAATGGCTTATGGTCTACTTTTAGTGGAATTGTATGAGTGATGACCTTTGGATCATAAACCTTTGAGTCTTCATATGTCCATGCAATCACATCTCTGTATTGGGTGATTAAATCCTTCACCCATTGTCTTTATTCAAGCATGAAGCTAAATAAAATGTTAACAAACTATTGGCTATGTTCATCACCTAAATTCTCTCTTTTGAATTCAAACTCATTAATTATGGGTTGCCTTTACTACTAAGATTGAGGATCTATATCAAATTAGTCTTTCTAAGGAGACCAAACCAGTTGGGAGATGATTATTTTTGAGCTAAAGTATACCTTCCTTATCTTACTCCTCTTGGTAGATTTGCCTAACTTCCTTATCATCAATGATTTGGGACTCAAAATTGTCTTGAGTTGGTTAGAAACTAAATGATCTATTGGTCATCATCAAAGACTTGGAAATTTTCTATGTTTTCAAGAATATAAGGATATGGTAATATCTCAATGGAGAATCTCTTTACCTTGGATTCTTAGAGAGGCTCCAAATTGGTAGACGTAATGGCTAGTGAATCTACATCTTGATTTTACTCTCTAGGAACTACTACTATGTTAAAAGCTTTAAATATCTCAATAAATTCCCATGATCTATGTTTATATCTTTTCAAATAAGATAGCTTACACTGGTATTTGTTTCTAACCTAATTTAATACCATCTCCAAATCCCCAAATACTAATAACTACTTGACATTATTTTTTAGTGCAAATTGTAATCCCAAAATTAATGTTTCATATTCAACCCTATTATTAGTGCAAGAGAACTATAACATATATGCTTCCAATAACTTATGACCCTTTGGATCAATTAGTTCAATTCATATTCCTAATCCTTGTTTAGATTTGGCACCATCAAAGTGGAGAGTCAATAACTAATTGGGACCCTTAGATTCTAGCTTTTGTATTTGATTTTATGTATAAAAAGTATAAATACCAAGGCTAGGGGATTCATACTTTACCTCTTCATTCATAACATTTTACTCTATGATATGATACTTCATCCTTGGTTCCCTATCAATATAAATTTTATTTTCAATGCCTCTCCATGCTAGCTAAATGTGAGAGAAGCCCATTAAGATATATCCACTAAGCATTTTAGACTAGTCCCTACTCAACAATAGTCCATAGCCTTTAGGTATGTCTACCATAAGGATATCAATAATCATTTGAAATCATGGCTCGAAAGCTACCTAAATATGTACATTAGTTAGTTATTCAATAATTGGTACCAGTATTTTATCTAATCATGAAATCATTCTCTCTGAAGGGCTTGGATTTAGATCAAGATTATGACATATAGAAGTAGGAATCATAGTTGTTGAAGCTCCTAAATCAACTAGACAATTATGAATATTCTAATGAAATGCCCTTATCATTATAAAAAAGGGTAGAACCTCTATCTTGATTTTGTATATGGCATTAGTGTTAGCAACCTTTGTTTTATCTATAGATGTTTTTGTCCTCTCCATAAGGGCCTTCCCTATGATAGACTTCCATAGTATCTCCTTATGTTTTGTGATTTGAGCTAATTCATGAAGAGTAATGTTTGCTTTAATTTTATTCATGTCCTTAATGATGTTGTATCCTCCTTTGATCTATTCTTCCTTATTATGAGGTTGATCATTCCATTTTGGGGGAGGTGGATTATTGTCAAATTTTAGATTAAGAGGAATAGTTGTGTTATTTGGAAGAAAAAAAGTTATGAAGGGCTACCTATTCCTCATATTTTAACCACCTTTTTGGAACTGCTAGAAAGCATGAATTGCATTGGTGTTTTTATCTATTATATTTTCATATTCACTTGAAAAAGAAAACTCATGAGTCTTAAAGAATATGGCAATGTTCAAAGGACTAGGATCTTGGTGGGATTTTGGTGGATTATGCATCTGATCTTGCCTTACTAATTCTCTTTAAAATATTTCAAAGGCTACAAAAAATTGAACACAATAAATCTCATTATGCTAAGAAGTATTATGGATTTTACACCAATTGGGTAGAGCTATCTCCACTAAATTGATCTCTAGACTATTTATGGGATACTCTTTATTGTTTACAATCCTATTGAATGGTCTATTATACCTCTGGGACCCTCAATTCTAATTACCATCTAGGCCATTAATATTTATTATATTTTTTTGCATGTTGAGGAATCCATTACTTAACTTATGCACCATATTTTGAATAGTATCCAACTCTAATTTTATAGAGCTAGTGCCCTAGAGAATAGTAGTAGAGGATGCATCTAAATATTGATTCTTCTAGTAAACATTGCCTTATGCATGGTTGTTTAAAAACTATAATTTAGCTACATTATTTGTGTTAGTGGAGGGAGCATGTATAGATAATTCTAATTGAATATAAGCTTATTTTGCTTCATATGTGGGATTAGATTCAATGTTAGGAATTAATTATTGACATTAGGTATGTCAAGCACCTAGGGATTAATTTGACTATAAATGTTTATAGCCTCTTCATAGGCTAACACCAAGGTGGTGATAATAGGTTCCCTTCTTAACAAAATTATAGTCATTAGATCCAGATAACTTTTTTACATTTATAATGCCAACAATTCCTCTAGTTTATATGTCAGGCTCAACCAGGTGTATAACTTATAAAATTTTGCATTGAAATCATGAATTAGTTTGTTATGATTGTTCTTCATGCTAGTAAAATGATGGTATATCAAACTAGGACTAGTGACCTATCTAAATTATGCAAGAAATATAGTCTCACATGCATTCTAAGAAGTGATAGAATTGTCTATCAGATTAAGATACCAATCATAAGCAACATACATTAGTTTAAAAGATAAAATTCTACATGCAACATCCTCATTAATAACATCTATTAATCTCAAAGAAACTTTGAAAGACTTAATGTGCTCTTTTATCATTATTCCTTTTGAAGTAGATAAAGATGATAGATACATTTTAGGATTCTTGGGTAGGTCATGCACATCCCCTAGGATGGAAATGGTAGATCCAACCAACCAAGGTGGTTGTTGAGCCATGTGATGATTAATATGGTAAATTTTCCTTACTATGGAAGGTGTCTTAAGTTTATTATGGATAGGGTAAATTAGTACAAATATAGGTCTCCAATGATTTGATAAGGTTGAGACTAGAAGACCAATCTAAGAACTAGATCTGGTCACTCTCTTGGGTGATTCCAATGCAAATCTATGTAGAAACTAACCTCTTTTATCAGAGGTACTTAGGGCCCTCCTAGTTCCACAAAGAGTGTTGATTCAATTTTTATGCACACCAGTTTGTAATGAGGTAGACTCTAATGTTTTAAGATCTCAATGGAGGTGAAGTCCACTCTAAGGAATGAGTTATAAGTATGAGGTCTTAATAACTAGATGATGGAATAAAAAGTAGGGCATGCAGGTTGTTAACAAGTATTATGAATGGAGGGGTAGTCTCTAAAAGAAAGTAAAATCTAGATGAGTTGTTGGCTAGATGGTTGCTAATCTAGAGTGAGCGGTTCTTAAAATAAAATCAAAAATGAGGGAAAATTAGATCAGGAAAGAGAGGTTATATGGCTTCAAGAATCACCTCTCTAACTAGTATCTAAGTGGACACATGCTTTCAAAACCAATGTTTGTTGCTAGAAACTCTTGCACACACATAGTCAGACATGGTCAAGTAGTCTAGGATAATCTTGATATAGGGAACTCAAAGGCTTTAGTCAAAGTTTTCTCCTTTTAGAGAATTTATTACACACTCTTACTTATGAGATTATGACTTAGACCAAGGAGGTATCTGAGATAGCTATTGCACATAAGCATAAAACTACATCAATGAAAACACTTCTATACACTTAAGAAATATAAATCAATCAACTTACTTACTAATGATCAATATAATCTACTAATTACTCAATAGCTATTGCACATCTAAGACCAGCATATCAATCATGAAAAGAAATAATTCCTCATATATTTTTCACACTAAGAATTATTGAATCATACAACCAATAGAAGATAAAACTAATTACACAAATATTGGAAAGAAAATAAACTAACACATTCACTTAAAGTCAAAAATTGATTATGCTCTTATATATTGAAACATTTTGGCCCCTTATAATTTTGTATTACATATGATTAAATAGACTTGGGGAAGGGGTTGCCTCATCCTCTAAGTAAATGTAAAATTTGGTTACATGTTGTAGTTAGAACCTTAGTTCTAACTATAGTTACAAGACTGTATAGAGTTAATTTTACATTTATCAATAGTTAAAGTCATCCTTTATAATATCATGCAACATGTGTATGTTTATAAAATAAATAGGTAACTTTAAAATAACTTTAAATCATAAGAGAACTATAAATACAAAATTGACATCGTTATTTGAATTTGTATGCACATGACTAGCCCTTAAGGCTGAGTAGACGTCTACATGGATACATTAATTTTAATGTGAGTGGTGACTATAGATGTCATTATTGAATTAGAGGTAACAAATTTAGTATGCTTCTTCTTTGCTTCTAGCTCAATAAATTATTTATGTGCTACATCATACTTCTACCATATAATATCTAAGTTTAGTAGCAAGGGTATATGTCCCTATTAAATTGCCTTAATAGCCTTTCATGTTCCTCCTTTGAATTCTAAAAGTTGATTTTGAAAATTTCAACTTCAATTACCTTTTCCCTTGTAAAACATAGTTCAGCTTTGATGTCTTCTAGTGCTAGGCCTTGTAAACTCTATTTGAAATTGTTTGAAGCTTCTTAAATAAGCTAATCAAAATTAATTATATTTATTACACTTATTATAACATCCTTCACTTTGACAACTTCAAATCATTCAAAATCTACAAGATGAGTGCCTCATGTTCTTGGTATTTGGGCATCAATGTTCCAGTTGCTATTACCCACTCTCTAGGTTCTTATGTTCTAATGACCATCAGATTGAGGGCATTAGATTCCTTTAATGGTATTATTAGGTCTAAATGTTATAGGACTTATGAGTTGTGTAAAAAATTAATAGATTCAATTTATTTTCGTCTCCTTTAAAATAATTAAATAATTGGTGTTTTTGATCTATGTGAGGGGCTAATTCAGCCCTCATTACTTCCAGTGCCTATAAATAATTATAAAATTTTGAGGTAGCCTCTTTTAATTTAGCCACAATACATTATAGAATTTAAATTAAATATTTTTGTTCCTTTATGAGTTCTAGTTTTAATTCTATCTCTTGTCTTACTAGTTTTATCCCTTCATGTAGTGCTACCATGGCATCTTTATGAGCTTTGGCGAGGGATCTAAAATAATCATTATAGGGAGACTACCCCAATTGTCTATTCTACCTATAACATAAGGCATATACCTCATGCCTTTTCTTTAAGAACCATTTCCCTACCAGTTTCATCTTCCAACTTCCTCTTTATGACCCTTTGAATACTCCCAAAGGGTTTATTAAATAAAGTTGCTATTGATGGGAGCTCTATAATCTTTAAATTGGTCATTTGGGAATCCTTAGCTCTCATATCAATGGCCCATGGAGGAATAATTAGCTAGTTAGGGTATATTTTTGTGTGTCTATATCCATAACCTCTTCCTCAAGATGTTCTGGTGACTATTACTTTTTAGCTCCCTTGAGGAATTTATTAGGAAAGGAGGGCCAAATTATCCTATACCAATCCAAACCTCCATATTATGGGAGTGGATGGACTATAATGAATTATTTTTCCCTCTTTACCTTACCTAATGTCATAATAGTGGTCTCTTTTGATAAATTGGGGGATGTCATGGGAAAAGTGATTTGTGTAGATAAAACATGCAATTAGGAAGGGGCCAAGGTTATTTCAACTTTTTTAGTGGAATTTTTCTTCCTTATGGTGTGGACTATGGGAGTCCTAGAGGGAATACAAGGAGTAGAGGGAACAATGGATGTGGATGGAACTATGGGGAGAGATAGAGCAATGGTAGTGGTGGAATCCTTCTTTAACTTAGGAGTGATCAAAGGTATATGTAAGAGAGAATAAGACAATAAAATATAAAGGGTGGACATGGAAACTTTTACCTTGGGAGTCTTCAAATTAGAGGAAATTAGAACTAAGATAAAAAAATAGGAATAGATGAAGAAACTAGGGAAATAGGGTCAGAAGGCTAAGCCTTCCTACCTATTGAATCATCTATGGTTGGTGCCTTCCCTTTATCATTCATAATACTTAATGCCTTAGATATTCTTAGCTCTTATTATTCATAATTTTTTTCCTCTTCTTCCCCTTGTTATTAAGGAATTGATGACATGCTCTATGGTTGATCCACCATTAGACTCTCTGGTAGGGGATCCCTTGGTTTCTTTTTATAGAAAATGGTGGTTTTTACCTCTAAGAACTAGACTTATTGAATTAAGGTAGCAACTTCCTCTATATCTACCCCTAACACTATAGATTATTGAAATTAGAAGGTAGTTTTAGGAATTTATAATGTAGTTACAATTGGGTGTTCTATGTCTTCTTCATCAAAAAAATCCAAGTTAATTAGATCCCCTAAAGCTCCCTTAGGATCAGACTCATTCAACCCTAGATATTTCTTGATAACTTTTAACAAAAATGGAATTTCCTATGAAGGTTCCCCTTATACCTCTATCTGTTGTGGGGGTTGGCTATTTCAAAAATTTGAAGTGGTCCATCCTATAGTAGGTGGTATCTTAGTGTGTATTTATTTCATTACAATTGAATGTTCTTGTTGAATTATCCTTAGATGATCTTCTTTCAATCCTACAACTTGTGTCCTTTATAATATCATCCTTTACATTCAAAATAGAAAATCATGGTCATAAGGGATATGTTGGTATGGGATACCAAAAACCTAAATATGTATTTGTATATGACCATGGGGTCCTTCTCTTTGTGTGACATGGTGGGTAAGTGATAGATCTTTCTCTTGGTTCCTACCTATCTAAAATGCTTCCTTTGTTTGCAACACATTCTACTAATTATCACGTGTGACCCATAAAATATGCTCTTATTATTTTTTATTAATTCTTCCTTAACACTCCACCAGAGTTGATAAGTAATTTCTTTCTCTATTAGCTTGTTTAATACATATTTGGGGAGGCATAGTGGGTATACATTATGACTATAAATCATGATTACCATTTAATTAGGAGACAACTAGTAGTCACCCTTATTAACTAGTGTTTTGGCTATGTATTTTCTTATTTTGGGTAGTGGAGTCCCATGGATTGCCTACCATGCTTGAAGATAGACATCCTAAAAAAAATTTATCATGTGCTCTATGTATGAATAAATATACATGAACTAATAATAGTCACAAATGTTATTCTTGACAAAATCTATGGGTGAACTACAAAGATCGCTAACTACCTTATATGCTATGCCCATTATTTCTCTTAATTTCAATTTATTTTCTAGTTAAAGAAGAAGTAAGAAACTAAATGTGGATATGGGAGAAGAACCTATTTATTTATCCACACATGATCTAAATGATTATGAATATCTCCTCTTTATCTTGGGAATAATGACCTATAGATAAGCAAGCATTAATATAAAGGGGTTATTAGATGGATAGTAAGGTGGATTACCTAGCATGAACTAGATCCAAGAAGTGTGAGCTTACTAGGAGGCTATCAATCCACACTCTTAAAATAGTTAAGTTAAAATAAATAAAGATGAAATAATTGAATCAAGTGGCATAAATGATTGAAAGATAATATAATAAGAAATAAATACTTGGTAAAGAAAATAGACTAATTATAGCAATAAGTGAGTCGATACTAATGCTAAATGGGTCAAGTTGAGTTTAGAAAATTAGGTAAGGGTATGTGAATGGGTAGGGAGATAGAAAGTGGAATTTGGTTAAGGTTAATTAGGTTGAAATAAATTATTATTATTTCCTACAATAGTGTTTATTGGTGGTCAGGGTGATATTCAATGGTTAAAGTGACCATCGACAGTTGGGTGATCATCGATGGTTGAAGGTGACCATCGGTGGTTGGGGTGATCATCAATGATTGTTTTGGGTTCTAAGGGTGTTTAGAAAAGGGTTAAAAAATGGATACAATATGGTGTTGAAGATATATTTAGGTTCAAGGGATCAGAGGGTAATAATTAGAAGGGTATATTTTAGGTAAAGATATCAAGAACTAAATAATCAAAACTTGAAATAATAAATGTACTTATCTCATTATTTTATGATTGATGGTAGGTTGAGACATAATTTCAATAGATTAATGGTAATTTTCCTAGAGAATAATTTTGGTCGAGGTTTAATTCTCTATCATAGATATCAATTCATTGAAGGGAAAACCTATAAAGAAGCTCTTGGTCCTAAAAGCTCTTGATGACTTTTGGTTGATAGATTGGTTGCCTAATTGCTAAATTCCTAGGTCTTCTTTCACCTCCTACTCCCCTCTTTTTATATGCAAAGAGAGATGGAGGTATAAGGTTCCATATGAGGTTTGGTTGTTTGTTGTGATGTATTAACTTTCTATCCATATTAAATTTTGATGTGTTAGCTTGCACATAGCTTGAGTTGTCTTCATTCAAATGGGGAAGACCTAACCATCAATAGTTAGGGTGACCATCAAAAATCAAGGTAACCATAAATGGTCATGGGTTGAAGGTTAAGTGGGGTAAAAAGGTAAGCTAGTGAGTAGGGTTTTAGCTAGTTAGCTAGACTAACTCAGGGTCATGGTTAGAGGTTGGGTAATGGTCTGATATAAGGGTGTTTTTACATCTAGACTGTTATGTGTAGTTTTATAGTGTCTACATTTTGCCCCATTTTGTTATGCAGTTTGTGTTAATAAGTTTTAAAATAAAAAATGGACTACATGCAAAAGGTTTGTGTCACCCTAAATATGGGAAGAGGTGTTCCCCCTTAAACTAAGAATTGATGAGGTGAAACCAAATTGGGTGTGGGTTTGATAAGCATTTATGGTGAGTCATAAGTTTGGTGATAAAGGGGTTGGGAATTTGAAGGGAAAACATATCCATAAAATTTGACTAAGTGTGATAAACAATATCATGCATAGACTAAGTTGCCATAGTTGGTAAAAATAAAAGCTCTAAAAGGATTGGTGATGGGGTAACTAGGCCACAACATTAGGCATAGTTGATTGGGTTATTCCTATCAAGTCTCCTAGATAGGGTTGGTGTTTTCATAGGTATCTAAGGTAGGAATTACTCCTAATAAAAACACAAATGGTCTAGTGTGCACTAGGTGGTACAAATTCAAATGGTCAATACAGTCATGATGGTCAATGTGGTCAAAAAGGACTAGGAAAGTTCATCCAAAATATGTGATAGGTAGGGCCAAAATGGCCAACATCAAGGTGGATATGATTGGTATGGTAAGTGGAGAAGGTAATATCAAAAAGTGGTCACTAAGGTGTTGGTGCTAAAAATTGATAAGAGGATATCCTGACCATCAATAGTTAGGGATCTCAAAATAGATTATCAGTAGTCACCCTAACTATCTAGGGTCAAGGGAAACCCTAAAATCATGGAGGATAACAAGTGAAAAAGGAAAGTCATTTTCACTTTTTGATTTTAAATCTCTTGACTCTTGTGTGTACCAGTATCCTTGGTGTTTTATGTGAGAGTGTTGATGAGGTAATTGTTGATTGGTTGTTTATGTTGAGCTAATATGCGGTTGAGGATGTAGGGTGAATAGGGACATGGCTTGATAGTGGGACCCAAGATTCCTCTTCGATGATGGTTAAGGAATGAGGTAGGGGTTGTCTTAAATTGATAGATTAGTTGTTTTGGTCATTTTTGGTGGAATTTTACTGGTTTGTTTTTGGTTCAGGGGAGGGGTTTCGGTTTTGACCTAGGTTTAGATTTGGTGTTGTTATTGTTAAAATTTGTAGGTGAAAATTAAAATTGGGAGGGTGGGTAAGTTAGGGATAGGGTAGAGGACATAGTTAGCTTAATTAATTATTGGAAAGGGGTGGTTAGGTGGGTTTTTAGGTAGATAGGTTTGGGGTTTTTCCCATTGATGATCACACATAATGACTATCAGTGGTTATACTCGATCATCAACGGTTATATCCAACTATCGATAGTTAAATATCATAGGCCAAATGGCCAATCGATCATTGGTGGTCATAGTGACCATTGGTAGTTGACCAAATGAGATAGTGTTTTTTGATAAAAGGGCTAAGGTAATAGGTGAGTTTAAAATGTTTTAGCATTATAATGATAAGGGTATCTTGGTTTTAGGGTAGGTTAAAATAAAAGATGTATATTTTGTTCATATTAGTGTAACTAGGTAGGTGAAATGAGGTGAAAGGACATTTTCCATGGGTAAGGGAGTTTATAGAAAACTAAGTGTGTTTTCTATATTGAATTTTATAGGTATAGGATCAGATCCAAATGCAAGATTAGGTTCTTTGGATCTTTGTGGAGATCTATCGAGGGATGATGGATGATGATTAGGCACATATAGAGGAGGTCAAGCTTGAAGCTATGATGACTTCCAGCATGTGCCACAAGATGTAATGATGATTATGGCCCTCATCGAGAGATAGGATCTATCCATGAACACCTTTCTCCTACCAACTAGTGAGATGATAATCTTATTAGAAGATGTACATAGGATCACACGACTACCCATATAAGGGGAGATGATATATCATAGTGAGAGAGATGAGAGAGATAATCATATGGAATTCTTAGATGGTGAGGATCAGGCCTTCACCCAATGGCATGTTAGAATATTTGGCTATAGACCATTATATTAGAGGGTCAAAGATGATCAAAGGTTGATGATGATGATGTTGATGGTAGTCTTGTGTTTTGTATTGCCAAATTTAAGCATTGGGAGGTTTTTATATCTACTACTAGGAGTCTTGGTGGAGATGTGATTGGGTCAGATAGTTTTTAGGTGGGCACAAATTTTTTTGGTTAAAATATACATGGATTTTTGGGGGTTCAAAGCTCATAAGAGTTATGACATCAATTTGGGGTTTGTGCTACACTATCAGGCCTATGAACACATCTACGTACTAAGGCTAATGGGACTGCCGTGGGAGGGATATACCCAGATGGACTTCAAGGTGGGTTTCATGTAGTGGAGGAGTGATTATACATTCACAAGACTTGGATGAGGTGTGTAAGACATTGATTGAGTCATAGGGGAACTAGAGGCCTTAGTGGTTGGAGATGTGGTTTAGAGGTCATATGTTAGCTTCCTAAGGTAGGCCCGTTATACTGAGCATATTTTTTCAATGTAAAGCAACAAGTGGATTTTTTGGAGAAGAGAGGGTGAAACTAAGCTCATTCCTTTTGATAGGGCTCTTAGGTAGTTCAGCCTAATATAGGGGATTCTAGATCTACTCTTGAGGTATAGGTGGGAGGATGTTAATTTTTTGCTTTCAAAGCCATAACCATTGGAAATGATTCTTTATTATGAAGAGATACCTACCAGAGTAGAGATTGATGACATAAATTTTGTTAATGGTTATGTGGCATGGTATCAGGCCCTCTATGAAATGATAGATTTTGGATGGGATGATGGTGGTAGGAAACCCATGGATGTGGACCCAACTGGTGGGGGTCTATAGGTATAGGTTAAGGGAGGTGGCATAGATAGATAGGCAAGAATGGTTCTAGTTAATTCATAGCTTTATAGGGGTAGGTGGATAGTTTACAAGGATAGGTTATGACATTATAGGTTTAGGTTGCCACTGTGGCAGGTGAGAGGGACTAGGCTAGGACTTCATTAGCCTTGGTGACCTAGGAGAGGGACTCCTTGAGAAAAGCTAGAGGAGGAGGTGTTGTAGCACTAGTAGGACCACCAAGTAGCATCCATATGGCATGTTGCTTGGCCACCATTAAGGAGTTGCATTATTATGAGTCCATAGTTATGACACATTATTTAGAGGATCCCTGTTAGGGTGAGTACAAAGCTAGCTTAGTAGGTGGTGTAGATAAAGTGACTCTAGGTTAGTGGGCCACTATGGTGGGTGGACAAGTAGGTAGCTTAGGGGGGTAGACACTAGGTGGAAGTGGTACCCTAGAGGTATATTTTTATGATATGATATGTATAGGTGTAGATGATTTTTATACCAACCTATGAGCTGATGTAGCAAGACGTATATTTTTTGAGAGAGAGATTCACATTATTATATGTACTATTTATTTTGATGAGACATGATGTATATGATGTGATGATGATATATATATTTGATTATATGGTTCATGGTTCATGGTTTTGAATCTTATGCTTATGAGATGTAGACTCACTATCTTATGCATGTGATGATTATGATGAATGGTTATACATGATTATGATGATGTGATTCTTTATTTTATGGATGGTTATGATGTTTTGATTATGGTTATGATCATGGATATGTGATGTGGTTTATGATTATATATGTAATGTGGTTTATAATTATTTTTATTGTTCTATGCATGGTTATGATGTTATGATGATGTGATGCTTAAGGTGTTGATCATGGATATGTTATGCAGTTTATTATTATAGATCTGATGTGGTTTATGATTATGTTTATTGTCATATACATGGTTATGATGCTATGATGATGTGATGTTTGTGTTTTTTTATAATTTATAGTTATTTTTTTGATGATATCACATAAAGTAAGTTAGATAATAAAACTAGGTGTTAGAAAAGAGGTGAAAACACAAGACATATGTATACATGAATACATGAACCAATTATGAGAGGGTATAAAAAAGGCATGATGTTTTTTTGGTAGGGACTAAAAAAACCAAAGTTAGATTAGCCTAAGGAACATAGGCTTTTTTAATGCTTTGCATTAGCATGAATTGGTTGGTAAAAATGTGTCTTGATCACAATATGTCAAGTAAGCTCTAAATCCCTTGATTTATAGATGTTACAAAGGGGAGATAGGTGATAGGTGGTGTGAAGGTAGTGTAACCACTTATGGGTTGGTTTTCCCCTTCTATAGGTGACCTAAGAACCATAATAAATAGTCCATGTCTTAATTTAAGGTGTAGATTGATGGATGAAAGAAGTCTACTTATGTTATTTATGAAAGTTGATTGTAGCTTTCTTGGGATAGCTTGTTCTGATTTTGATATAGGGTCCTTTGATTTCTTTGTTTTGATAAGTTTGTGAAGTTGATTGATGTGGAAGCTTCAAATGATTGCTTTGAAACATTTGACATAGCCATCCTTTATGGGAGTGGTCTAAGTTTTGATTTATTTATTTTGGTAGTTATCCTTCAAGGGAGCAGTCTATCTTCTTCAGCAATTTTAGATTTTGGACTAATATCCTTCAAGGGAGTACTCTGTGTGCTAGAGATATTTGACCTAAGTGATATTTTGGTATCCCAAATTATTTTGATTCTAGGTTAGATGTGGAAAAGTCTATATGTGATTGAAGGTTTAACTTTATGAGGGTAAAACCTAGATCATAAGAAGGTTAATAATTGGTGAAAAGAGTCATTTTGAGAGACAATGACCATGGGATTATATCTATTTAAGGACAAAAATTATCTATGAGAACCATGCCATGGGTAGATCGATGGTACCCATATTTAGGATTAGGTTATGAAAATGATGATTAATCACATGGTTTTATGCTATACTTAGTTATCCTTAAAGGGATGGGATGAAGGTGTGAAGAAGGTGAAAAACACACAAGGGATGAGCTTAAGTTAGACAAAAGGTGATTTTGATCCTTGTTTAACAAAAGAAAGGACACATGTGCAAAGCATTGAGAGGCTTAGGTTTTTATTTTCATTCAAGAGAGGACAAAAAATAAGCTCTTTATCCATACTTTTGGGTTATGGTGTAGGGTTCAAGCCAATTGAAAGAAAACTTGCCTCACTTTTTTTTTCCATATTGGTTATATGTTGATTTTCTTTTAGGATGAGGTATTTTTTGTTGAATTCTCATTCTCTTAGGTGCTTATTATAGGCATGATTGACTCATTCTTAATATACATGAAGATGGTTAAGTGCAGCTATGTGGTTCTCATCAAGTAGCTCAAGTTGTGTTAGATGCTATTGACAATAGTTTCTCTCAAAATGATGTCTTGCAAAGATATGCAAAGAGATGGAATCTAGACTTCAAGATGTTAAACTACCTCTACTCTAAAGACCAAAGAGAAATGGGTATACAAGGGGGTATACAAGTGCTAATCTCAACTAGAAGCACTGACCATTTTGGTTAACACCTTATTGAGGGTTTTGTTAGATGCTTTTACCTATCCATTTTCTTGTTGATGATAAGGTGAAGAAAATATTAAATCGATGCCAAATGCATAAAAAAGAACTTAAACCTATTTTTCTTTGAAATATTTTCCATTATCAGTGATGATCTTATGGAGAACATCAAAATGATAGATGATAATATGATTGATGAAGTTAACTACCTTGTTAGCTTTGGTCGAGATGAGAGGAATAGCCTCCACCCACTTGGTGAAATATTCAGTGATGGTGATGATAGAGTGGTGCCATTATGAAGAATAAGGATTTATTTCCCCAATGAGATCTAGTCCCCATTGTCAGAAGGTCCAAAATTCCTTAGACACTTGAAGGCCATGGGACTATGCATGATGTAAATTAGCAAGTTGTTGACATTTAACACACTTCTTCACATAACTATAATAGTCTTGGTTGAGGGTGGGCTAAAATTAGCTGAAGAAAAGGATATATTTAGTGATAACTAGATTAATAAAGTGTCCCCATAGATCATATCATACATTTCCTTGATAGCATGGGAAGCTTCATGAATATGTAGGGAATGCAGAAGGATGCCATTGAAACCATGTTTGTAAAGGATTCCCCCTAGTATGGTATAACAGGAGATACTCTAAACAAACGCTCTTTGAGTATTCCTAAAGAGGTTTAGAGGAATGATTTCAAGGTTGAGGTAGTCAAAGGTTTTCTTGTACCAAATGTCCTTCACACTAAAAATGGTAGGAAGGTTGGATTAGATATAATAGGGTATGATAAAATGATAAATGGTTACAAATAGTTTGGAATTGAAAGGCTAAGATGTGATTTGGGAAGTACGGGAAGCCATTTTATTTATGAACTTGTTGGTCAAATGATTCTAAGAGTACATCTACTAGGTGTTTTTACTATTGTAAGACATCATTATTAAATTGGTAGAATTTATTGACTTGCTTAACCACAAGTTGGGAATATCTAGACACTAATCATCTTAACTTCCAAGGATAGAGTGGTTTGGAGAACTATTACTAGGGCTTCATACTCAACCATATTGTTGGTACACTCAAAATCAAGTTTGAAAGATAAAGGAAGAGGTTTGTCATTGAGGGGAATAAAAATGCTATGGCACCCCCACCACATTGACACTTTGAGCTATCAAAGAACATGGTCATTTTTGAGGTTATGTCCTCTTGAGAAAGAGTCGTGATGTACTCATTAGGAAATGTAAGAGGAAGTGGTTGGTTATCTAGTAAAATATATTCAACAAATTGATTAGTGATGACTTACCCTTTAATTAAATTTTACTAGAAGAACTAAAGGTAAAACTTAGCTAAGAACATGAGACACTTGGCCATACACTGGTTTTGGTATGGTTTATAATACTTATTATTAAGTAGGTTAGTGTGGGTGATGAAAAAGTTTTTATGATTGAGGAGGTAATGACTAAGTTTGGAAGCTAAAAAAACTAAGGTGAGGTAAATCATCTTGATATGGGTATACCAAGTTTCATATTATATAAGTGTGTGACTTATATAGTAGATAACTTGTTCTTTATTTTGTTTATCATAGTGAGTGAGCATTGCCCCTAAGGAAGGGTCAGTGGAATAGATATAAAGGTAGAAGGGTTGGTCCTCTTTAGGAGGGGTAAGAATGGGTGGAGAAATAAGGTACTCTTTGAGTGAATCAAATTATTATTAACAGTCTTTAATCCACTTAAAAGATGTGTCTTTTTTGAGAAGATGGTGAAAGGGTTGACATCTGTCTAATTAACTAAGAGATGAATTGAAATATGGATTGGAGCTTCACCTATAGGCTAAGGAATTTATTAAGTTGGTTTGGAGGTATAATATTGAGGATTTATCTAACTTTGCTAGGGTCTACCTTGATCTAACTATAAATCCAAGAAACTTTCTAGATAAGACCCCAAAAACACATTTCTTGGGGTTGAGTCAGACATGAAAATAGATTAGTATATCAAAGATAATTTTTATAACATCTATATGATCCTTGATATATTTGGTGGTTGGGTTGATAATGGGATTGAGAAAGGTTCATTTGATAATAGATCAACCTCATCCCATAAGTTATGGATAAGTACTTAGAGAGATTTGTAGCTCTTTATGTTATGTTCAAGTATCTTATGGTATGAGTAGATTAAACTATCATTAAACCAAGATGGTTTAGGACTTGAAGGATAAAAGGGTTTTGATAGGTGGTAGTTTTAAGTAAAGGGTTTGTAAAAAGTTTTATATAACGGTTAAATAAGATTTGATCAAAGGTGTAAAGAGTGATGGGTTCTTAGTTTTTAAGGTGGGTTCCTTCTTATAAGTAGGCTTCACCATGGAAGTTATGGGTGGTAGAATGGTTTTTCTATGTAGTTTTGATTGGGGTTACATGATGTGTGATGGTTTTTTAGGTGGAAGGTTTAAAGGTGAAATATTTGGAGGTGGGTGACTAAGATAATGAATTTTTGGATATAGGTGGATGGGTAGAGGTAGATAATTTGTCCAAAAATGATGGGGAGTTTGATGTTTTAGATAGGTAGGTAAAGGTAGAATAAAAGGAGTAAGTTTTGTTTGGGTAGTTTTGGGAGTGTTTATCTTCTTGATATAATAATGAGATCCTAGGATGGAAGAAGGATGGGGTCCTAAGATAGAAGGTAAGAGGGAAGGGGGTGGTATAGTTCTAGCTTTAGGTGGGAGTTTGGGTGGCTCCACCTTCTTGGTTGGTTTAGTTAGGATTTTCTTTGGTGGACTAGATGGGGTTAAGTCTAACTTCAAAGATGGATGGGTAAGGTTAGGAGTAGGGAGTATCCCTAGGTTCTTTAAAGGTTTGATTAAAGAGGTATAAGGTGAATTGATAATTTTGGATGGAGGTGGTTTGGATGGTTATTCTATGGTTTTAGAAGAGGAGGTGTTTGATGAAGGGATGGAGGTGATGATAGGTTTAATGGTGGATGAAAATTAAGTTGAAGGCTCATTCTTATTTTTATAGGTGAGCCCAAAGTGGTGTCAAAAGGTGGCTTGATCCATATTGGGTTGAGAAGAGAATTACAGGCTTTAGACTATTATATAGAAGGGTTTATGAATTGGTTTCATTCTTTGGGCATCAGTTTCAAAGATTAGGCCCATAGGTGGAGGTGAGGGAATGGTTTATTCACACTTTTCCTTGATGAAAGGTGCTAATATTTGGGAGGTTGTTTCCTCCATGGAAGGAATAAGTAAGGTGATCTTTCTTTGTAGAATGGTTTCTAAAGAGAGAGTGGGTGATTCTATGATGGGGGAGGAAGTAGTGATGAAAATGGTTACCTCCTTGGGTATTTATATCAAAAGAGAGGTGGGTAATTCCATTATCTCATTAAGTGAAGGAGATGAGTTGGTTTCTTCCTTTGTTTGGGTATCTAAAAGAATGGAGGGTGGTTCCACCACTTCAATAAGTGGAGTGGAGAAAGAGGTAGTTGAGGTAGTGGTTTCCTCAATCATAGGTTCACTAATAATTACATTGACCATATATACTTCATGAGTGTGAGATGATTTTTGTTTGTTTTCATCATGGTTAGTTTAAGGGGCATGATTAGGAAATGGTTGTCTAAAGATGTTGAGTGATTGATTCAAAGGTGCATTGGGATTATCTAATGCAAGTTTTCCCTTATCAATCAAGTCTTGGACAATGGTTTTTAAGGTGTTACACATACTAAATTCATGTCTAATAACATGTTGGAAAGCACATAGATCATTTTCATTGTACTAAGTGGGCATAGGGTGAGAAACATCAAATTATTTTGGATTTTTGATGGGGAGAAGATATATGATGTTGGATTTGAGAAACTTATCCAAAATTGAATCATAAAACTCTCTTAGTGGATTTTATTATTCTACGGTATCCCATTTTTGATTTTGGGTTTGATTATTAGAGGACTTAGAGGAGTTAGTTTGGTTGGGTTGATTGACAATTAGAGGTGGAGAGGTTCTAAGGACAACCATGTTTGAAGTTTCATTGGGTTTGGTGTTAGGGTAGTTAGATTGGTTAGTGGTTTTGGATGGGGAAGGTTCATTATATTTGAATCTAGAGTTTTTGTTTCTTAGTTTCAACTTCCCCTCATCAATGGCTATGATTTTTAGTTTGCATGCCATAGTGAAAGCCTCTTCAAAGGTTCTAAAGGTTTGAACCTATAGAATGGGGGTGATGTGTTTGGCACAAGCCCAAGAGAAAAGTTTAATCAACTTAGGTTGGGGAAAATATAAAGAGAGATGGTTTATAATACATCTCCATCAAGTTACAAAATTGGCAATGGATTCATCATCAAATTGTCTAATAGAGTAGAGGTTGGTGATGGAGAACTTCTTAGATATATTGATTGAGAAGTGGTCTAAAAAGGTTCAATAAATTTGGTAAAAGGAAAATATGGAGTGCTTAGTGAGATAAATGTACTAATCTAATGTTGGCCTAGATAAAGGCATAGGAAAGGTATGAAGGAGAAGAGCATAATCTTATGCAATTAAGTAGAAAGAATGATAAAATGCTCTTAGGTATTGTTGGGGGTCCTCCTTGCTTTGAAATTTAGAAAATTTGGGTAGTTCTCATTAAGGAGGGTAAGGTTGGTTAGGTATGGATGGGTGAATAGGTTCATTATAAATTTTTTTGTAAGATAATAGGTTTAAGGCCCTAGAGATAGATGACTCTGGGTTGGTCATTTTGTCCATCAACATTTTGACCAAATCTATTTGGGGTTAGGAAGTTTCATAATTATGTGGTAATTTTTATTAGCATTAGGTGGATGTAATATATGGATAACTGATATAAGGTTGAGAAGATGCCACATGTTGGTATTTGGTCATTAAAGTTTGGGATGATGCCACATAAGGGTTAACAGGCACAAGAGGTTGGGTAGAAGATGGAGTTATGTATCCTTGTGGATTAGGAATATAACATGGGTAGGGTGTCATAGGTATTTGTTGAGGAGTTAATGTGGGTTGGTTTAGAGGTGTGATATTGGTAGATTGGGGAATTGATATAGATTAGGTTAGAGGTGTGGATGGGTTAATTAGTTTGGGATGAGTGGTGACATTGGTACTAATACGTGTAAGGGTAGAAAGTATGAAAAGCACCATATTTTGGAGTGGGATGGATATCGGTGGGTTAGTAGTGATAAGGGGAATAGTGTAAATATGGGTAGAAGATATCCCTATAGTGGGTGGAGTATGGGTAACAAAATGTGAGGTTATCCCTATGTTGGAGGAGTTGTTGGTTGGTGTAGGGGGCGATTGGTTATTGGTTGGGTTGTTTGATTGGGTTTGGGTGGAGGTAGCAAGTGGATTATTAGTGGAGGAAGATGTTTGAGTGATCATAGGTTGGGTAGAGGTAGTGGAAACCATAATATGGGCAGGCATCCCATAAGGTGGATCACTAGGAGGAACTAAAGTAGGGGTGTGGTAAGATGGGGTGTTGAGGTAATGTTAAAGGGATATAAGATTATTATCAAAGAAAGTGACAAAATAAAAATCAACTTAGAAAAATATCCAAGGCATGTTAGTGGGGTAGAAGGATGGGGATAACCCTCAACATCAAAGGTATACTCCATAAAGGAAGAAGAAGAGGAAGGTGGCTCTTGGTTGGTTTGGTTCCTCAACTATTGTCTAGTAAAGACCATGTGAGAAATATAAAGAAATTAAAAAAATATAATAACTTAAACATAAAGAAAGAAAAATAAATATTTCTCAAGTCAATCCAAAACATACACTAGAGTACATTTAAAATCTTAGGGTACCTTTTATCTCATTTTTTACTTATGCCTTAGATAGAAAGTGTGAAGAAGAAATTGGTTTATAGAATAGGTACTATAAAAGAAGTCTATGGTTCGTTTCTAGTGTTTAATTATCTCAAAAGGATTTGTGTTGTAAATCAATATGTGGCTTAGTATTGGGGCCTAAACCCTCACTTCACACACTACAATGATAAGGGTATCAAATGCTTAGATAGTATATATCGATTTCTAGAGTTTAGACTCAACTAGAGAGCTAATTTTTGGTTTTTCTTCTTGGTAATGAGCTCCAAATGAGATAGACAATGGGTGAAGGTGATCCATAAGGATATGAAACCCTAGTTGGGCCTTATGTCAATTTTTATAATTTTTTGATTGATTTAAGTGGTTTGGTATGATGTATGATAAATAAGTAAAGCTACAATTGAATTACTTTGCCTTTAATTTTAATTGCATGAGATAAACATGAAAGAAATCAATGTATGTAAGGTTTATTTTATACCCAAAATAAATTTTTATTTTTTTATATGGGCATAAAATAAGGAATAAAAGGGCACCTAGATTCTACTAGGTCCCATCAAGTGTGCTAGAATGTTTCTTTTAATTTCAATTTATTTTCTAGTTAAAGAAGAAGTAAGAAACTGAATGTGGATATGGTAGAAGAACCTATTTGTTTATGCATGTGTGATATAAATGATTATGAAGATATCCTATTTGTTTTGGGAAGAATGACTGTAAAGATAAGAAAGAAATAATGTAAAGGGGTTGTTAGATGGATAGCAAGGTGAATTGACTAGCATGAGCTAGATCCAAGAAGTATGATATTACTAAGAGGATATAATACACACTCTTAAAATATTTAAGTTAAAAGAAATAAAGATAAAATTATTTTATTAAGTGATAGAAATGACTGAAAGATAATACAAAAAGAAATAGATACTTGGTAAATAAAATAGACTAATTATATCAATAACTAGGTCAATACTAATACTATATGGGTCAAGTTAGGTTTAGAAAATTAGGTAGGGGTCTATGAACAAGTATGGAGACCAAAGGTGGAATTTGGTTGAGGGTAAGTAGGTGAAAATAACTTTTTATTTCCTACCATAGTGACTATTGATGGTCAGGGTAACCATCAGTGCTTAAAGTGACCATCGATGGTCGGGTGACCATCGGTGGTAGAAGGTGACCATCAGTGGTGGGTGTGATCATTGATGATTACTATGGGTTTTGAGGGTGTTTAGAAAAGGGTTTTATAATGGATACAATAGGGTGTTGAAGATCTATTTGGGTTCAGGGGGTTATAGGGTAATAAGTAGAAGGGTGTGGTTTAGGTAAAGATGTCAAGAACTAAATAATCAAAACTTGAAACAAGAAATGTACTTAGCTCATTGCTTAATGGATAATGGTAGGTTGAGATGAAATTTTGGTAGAGTAATGGTAATTTTATTTAAGAATAATTTTGGTAGAGGTTTGGGTCTTTGTCATAGCTATCGATTTGCTGAAGGGAAGACCTACAAAGAAGTTCTTGGTATTAGAAGTTCCTAATGATTTTTGATTGATAGCTTAGTTGCCTAATTGCCAAATTCTTAGATCCTCTTTCACCTCTCACTCCCCTCCTTTTACAGGCAAAGAGAGATGGTGGTAAAAGGTCCCATAGGAGGTTTGGTTGGTTGTTTTGATGTGTGAGCTTGCCATCCAAATTAAATTTTGATGTGTTAGCTTGCACATATCTCAAGTTGTCTTTTCTCAAATGGGGAAGACCTGACCATTGATGATTATGGTGATCATTGATAGTCAAGGTGACCATTAATTATATAGGTTTGAAGGTTATGTGGGGTAAAAGGGTAGGTTAGTGAGTTGGGTTTTAGCTAGTTAGCTAAATTGACTTAGGGTCATGGTCAAAGGTTGGGTAATGGTCTGATCCAAGGGTGTTTGAACATATAAAACCATCGTGTGTATTTTGCTAGTGTCTAAACCCATTACAACATCTATAAGATAAAATATCATGAATAAGTTTCTAGTTGTATTGAGATGCTTGCTATTATGTAGAACTTATTCTCTTAGCTAGAAGCTGATAATTTCACCTAGGGTGAAATTCACATCACTAGTCATCCTCAAATGTAGTAATGGTACCCAATCCAAATTAAAAAAATGGATATTAGGCATGCCATACATCTTATTCATTAACCTCATCCCAATCCACACTCCCATTATAATTTTTTTAATGGGGGTGGGATTCTTTCCTTTATATGCCATTATCTCCTTAAGGAGAAGCCATGAGCTTAGTACCTTTTCCATTGAATTTTGTTGATTACATGAAACTAGCCTATGTTTGTCAAAAAATGCATCTAGAAATGGTAGTGATAGATAAATTTGAAATTCATCTTTGGTGATGCAGAGCATGACTATCTAGTTATCCATGTGGTGCAAAAATAAATCATGTGAAATTTTCCTAGAAAAGAAGAAATCCCATAGAAGGTTGATGTAGGGCATGAACTTAGGCTTGGACACTATCAAGTGTAGTGCTTGTCTCTTGAGTGATAATAAGTTTGAAACAAATTTATATTATGTGGTGGATATATTTCCTTCAAGTGAAAACACATCAACAACATGCACAACATCCCATAGTTTTGAGTAATTTTCATACCTCTTGTCAAAGATAGTTTCATCATATACCATGTTTATAAACTTAATTTAATCCTTAATAAAGAATAGGGATGGTGTAAGTACTCCACTGAAGGTCTTGTATGATGATTCCATTGAAATTATATGTAGTGCTCAAAGTTTTTTACATGATTTATGGAAAAAATCCTCTCATGTAGTCATTTTTTTGCTCATAATAGATTCATAGGTAGTTAGGGCTTTCATTCACATTATATTATTCAAGTTCAATTTTTTTTTTGAGAAATTAATACATTTATAGTTGTACATCATGTATATAACCTCAACATTCAATTCTAGTTTGTGTGTTATAAATATCTAATGCTCATATGTTTGTATTACCTACGCAATTCAAATCTTGTTAGCTTAGTTTGAGGGTATCCTTGGCAAGTATCGAGAAGTATTTTTACTTTATTGTCTAAGTCTAGTGGGATTTTGGTAGTCAAGAATTAGGAATATAGTTATATGTTAGGATTGAGACAACAAAATGTCTGAACAAATCTTCTCAACACAAAACCTAAACATAAAGTCTAAAACAAATCCTAATGACCAAAATCCATCAAAACCAATGTTCAGACAAAATGTCCAAACAAAAGCTCTAAGAAAAATATTCAAATTGCATAAAGTTAATTATGACTATTTTGAAAAATTTATCCAATAAAAAATCCTGAACACAAGTTCTGATAAAAATCTCTGAATAAAGAGTCTTGAAAAAACTAAGTCCTTCAAAGAAAATGTTTGAACAAAATGTCTAACATAAAAACTATTAGAAAAAAGTTAGATACAAAAAACAGAATGAGAAAATACTAAATAAGTCTTCAAAACATAAATTTTGATAAAAAATGTTGAACACAAGTTCTGATGAGTAAGACTTGATAAGAAGCCCCAATAAAAATGTCTAAATACCAAGTCCTGAAACCTACATAGTATTAAAAAACACATAAATGGAATTATAAGGTTAGTGTAAAATATATAATATTAATGATTTATTATTCCAAGTGTAAATACTAAGGATTAATATGATATAACTTACACATCTACATAGAAGGAGGTCTCATCAAACAAGGCCAAAATCCAAAAAAAAGTGGGTCCCCATTTCTTCTTGAAGAAAAGGGGAATGTTGGGTATAATAAAAAACAACTGAATTTTGAACAAAAAATACCTTTTACCTTAATATGAGGACTATATGAGTACTTGAAACTAGTTTTAAAGACTAAAATTCTACAAATGTGTACTCTAATGACACACTAAACCTACATAACACACTAAACCTATATATAGGAATCTAAAAATAGTCATTTTATTCATCTCAAAAGGTTACAAAGCTCAATCTTGGTAGATTTTCATCATGCCCAAGAGAGGGATCCTGAAACTAGGCCTAAAAACCTCAATATATATAAATGAGAAGAGAATAATCCAAGAGATTGGCATATAAGATAGAATATTAAGTCAACTAAACATCATCTCAAGTCAAATTTAAGTTAAAATTTGATAACAATATTCATCAAGACTTCTCTTTATGGTAGTGATCTTGCATGAGCTTTGCATGATCTCTTTGACATTGAAAACAAGGTAGTGGGTCCACTTTGTATTATCCAATCTCCTTATTTATAATTCCATGCCATAATTTGGTAAATAACTCCACTTGAAATGAGATCAAGATAACTTGATGATTCTTCTTGCATGAAGACCATGGAACATGTATTGATTTCTAGTCAATGATCAATTAACTCAAAGAGATTGGCACTTAAGACTATTAAACTCCTTATTTATCCCTCCTTTGCATGAATTATCAATTTAATATCAGATATTCATAATGATTACTCCATGTTAACTCTTAATAATATCTTCTTGTGCCATTTTCATCTTCATTAGATTGACCAAATAGGCTTACTAGGCCAATTAGGCATAATATCTTACCTTCTTTCATTTTATGGATTTTAAAACCTACATATAACCATGAATACCCAAAACTATAATGATATTTAGGAATTTAAGAACTCCCCATATCATTAAATAGGTCCTTTTGATGAAGAAACACTTACAACTTAATCAAACTAGTTGACTAGGTCAATCTTCCTTGAATTTATGTGGACTATCTGATTTGAATGAGCTCATAGAGGAATTTATAGGCATGTTTTTTATTATGGATTTATGATGAATAAAAAGTTCCAAACGTCACTCTCCATGTATTGTAATCCATTAAACTACCTTGTACCTTAGTTCTCAACACTTTTTCTTCAAAAAACTATGTTTTATACCATGTTTGTATAGCTATGTAGATCATGGTACCATGTAAAATAACTTATCTAAGTTTAATTCATGTTTTAATAGGTTTTAGGATGATTCATGAGGTTTTTATTTCAATAAATTTGAATTTTCTCAAAATTATTCCTTAGGAGGGTTTGGGAGGGTTTTGGAGGTGAACCTTCTTAATGATGGTTCATAAAGTATAGACCTCCAAACCTAAAATTCTTTCCATTAATATTTATTTTAAATCCCCCCTCAACTTTCTTGAGAATATTGGGTTCCCATGAAAATGGTGTGCAAAGATATGTACGTAATGAAGTTTACTTGAAGGGTTTTGCTTGTATTCTAGACATCATTATGCTCTTAACAATTATGCATAAAACTCATCCCCTAAACTTAACTCAATACTTCATGGATTATAACTTAATATGGGTCCTAAAATTATTTTAATATAATTTTTCCAAACTCTCCATGTGGTGAAAGATATGAGCACTTCAATAGGTGGTTTGAATGGGTGTCTTAGACTAAAGTAGTTTAAATTTCTCCTTGAGACCAAAAATGGTTTTTTTAATTATCTTTATATGATTTTAATACCTCATTTATGACCTATAACATCTATTCATACCTTTTCATGATGTCATCTTGGATTGATAGGGTCTGTAAATGCCTTCATGTGGTGTAGGCCTTATAAGCATAAAATTGGATTTTTGGCCTAAAATACTAAATACTAAGTTTTAAGGTCTTGAGACACATGTAGGATTATATGGGGGATAAAACCACATGTTTAAATTTTTATTACCTGATCTTAATTGTATTATCCTCTCCAAATGATCAAACTTTAGCTTTGCTCTTTATGTCAATTGATTGGTTCTATGTTTGACAATGTTTGCATATGTGTTTATGAAGTTTTGATGGTTGAGAGGTTATAATAAATTTTTAATAAATTTTTAAACCCTTCTCATATGTTCTCAAATGGATAATCATATGTTTTTTAGTCTTCTATCATATCAAAGCCTTGTATTCTCTTAATTTCCCTATCATAAGGTTTCTTTACAAATGAGCCTGCATAACCCTTGATCATTGAGTCTTCCTATCCTCTCATTTTTAGTGAGATTTTAAAAATTATATAACATTTAAAATTTATTTTAAACCTATATATAATTTATATACATCTTTATCAAGTATAAAACAAGCAAAAGTCTCCTAAGAACACACAGGCCTATTTTGGTCTTTCACGCTTAATGGCCCTTAAGGGCACTATTTGCATGGAAATTATGAGTGTGTCCATCTTGAATGAAATATTAGGAATAAATAACATCAATATTCCCTATATTTATATCATTAGGTTCAAAACCTTATGTTTCTCTTCAAACCTTCCAAAATCTCATTTAGTCTCTTCTTTCACTACTAGTAGACATGTGGGTGACTATGTCAAATAGTGAGAACTTCCACTCATCATTTGAGATATCCAATATCATGGATGGTTATAATAATTAATCAAGACAAAACCTATAAATATTCATTCTTTAATTAAGCATGTAGTGGCTTGTACATGCCTTTAACTAAAGTTGACCAGTAGGTTTCTTGTGTTTCCCTATCTCATAAGACCTATGACTGTGTATACCTTCTTTCCACATTGAATTTATATTAGAGGATTTTTAATAAGATTTTTATATTTCATTTAAATACATTTTTTATTGGATTTTATTCATTAATAAACTTGTTCTTACATATCCAATCAAAACCATGTATCTTCAAAGGAGCTCAAAGTTACATGATTGTCATAAAATACTATAGGTATACATTTGCAAGTAATGGAGGTGTTTTGAAATCATATCATCATAACTTGGTTATTTTAAGACCTTCCATTTACATGAAACCTTCCTTACATACCCTTATTGGGCATACTCTCCTGAAATAAAATTTTAGGCCCTTTATTTGATATTTTTTGTACAAGCCTATGTACCTTCATCTTCATGTTTTTGGTAGTGTTTTAGTGTTCTTGACCAAGATTTTGGAGATGATAATTATTTATTTAATTGAATAATTCATTTCATATATTCACTCCTTGAATGTAATGATCTTGTATTTCACTTTGAGAAAATGGGACTATGTCAAACGTTTGGCCACCTAGTATGGTTGTAGCTGGTTATTCCATGAATGATCTTGACTATAGACTTTTTTGGGAACCTTCTTCATGATATATAGATACATTTCACATCATAATATTCCTATGGTGTGATATTCAATATATTAAACTCATTAATTTACCACTATGTTATCATTCTCTTTACCAACTTGAAGACAAGGTTGCTCTCTTGAGAAGGCCATGGGTGGTGATTTTCAAGGTGAATGACTGTGTGTTTATGTAACTTGAAGATCATAGATAAATATAATTATTTACACCATTTTAAGTTAGTATTAAATATTTGGTATTAATTCTATTAATTTTTAAGTCATAGCAACAATTCTTCATAACAATGAAAATGTTTCAAGCCTATATACCATAAGAAACCCTGTTGTAGATGGATGTTCTCCATGAAAATATGTATGATTTAGCTTTATATTCATGATATATCATTTTTATTTATTTTATAATCATCATTTAACACACTTTTTACCTCTTTAATCATTAATATATCTTTTTGAAAAATATATTTTGCATATCATACACTTGACTAAGTGTAAGTATTTGGTCCTTGTATAGATTGAGTACAATTCTCAAACCTTAGAACAGGACCAATTGACTTGAAATAAGTCACTTTAATGATTTTACCTTATCTATTTCCTCATTCACCTCAATATCTCATTTTATTTTATCTTAATCTTCATATCACCAACCAACCACCTTGAGTTCTAAGATTAAGTGTAACACTGTTTGAGTCAAATAGGTCTGTAGATGATGATTTAACCTTCAATAGGATAGTGAGTTGTGTAGAGGTGTAGGGTGAGTTTTTTCCAAATCCAAATTGAAGATATACTATTCACTTTGAAACCATTCACTATTCTTTTTTTTTACCAAATTTTGATCCTGTAGGTCAAAATTGGGTACCCCTATATACAAATTTGATCTTTAGATATTTTAGGGGTGAATATCATGTCATAGTGTGATCTTAGATATCTTCAATGTAATATTAATTCTATTATCTTTTATCATTTTTTTTATCTAGGTCATTTTATGTTCTTTGACTCATGCTAATAGGCTTGAATTAATTTTAAAGAATAGTTTCAAAGTGCTAGATCTTCCACACACAATAGTTACAGAGGAAACTGATCATGTGGATTTGTTCATCCTGGTTCAATGTTCTTGTGTAATGTCAGGATCCAACTCCTCAATAAGAGTACATATGATTACCTTGTATAAGTAACTAATCACATAATTAAACCAAAATTAACAAGTAACTAGAATGCACAAATGACATAGAATATGAGAGACAATACACAATCTTGTATTAATACTCATGCCAGAAGGAAATACAATGAAGATGCCACAATCTTCCACACCTCTTAGATGTATAGATCTCTTTCCCTCAAGAGTTCACTCTTTTACCAAAAATGATCCCAACACACAACTCAAACACAGAGTTGGTGTTCACCTCCAACCAGTCAGTAATAACCCTGCTAGTACACAAGTACTCAAAGTACTTCAAGTAGATCTCCCATGAACTTGCAACAACCTACAACTAAAATAATCTTACTTACACATGTATAAATTCTCCCTGATCTTGATGCCACCTATAGATCAACCTATTCTTACAATTAGAAGGATCTCTTCCTTACCTTAATCCTTAATTACAATACATGCCAATGAGTCTATAAATAGATCTCATACTAAACAATAACTTAGACTTCTAATTTACAATAATTAGACATGCAGCTCCAAGACCAAAAATAGTCTTTACATGCAAACAATCTGTTCAAAAAACTAACTATTCATGCAACAAGTAGTTCTAGAACCACATAGGTGATCGACATTAGTCCCTGTCTATCTAGAGGTGACCAACATCAACTGTCTCCTGACCGATGTCGGTTGCCTTCCTATCCACCACTGACTGACGTCAGTTGGCCTGACCAACTCCGGTGACTGTGACACTCAGCAACTCCTCCATGTCTACATATAGTGAAGCTTTTAGCTCCACAACCTAACAATCTCTCACTTGGAGATAAATAGCTGCACCTGTACTTGTACCTATACATCATCTAGTTTGTTTCCTTAGATTTGTATCCCTCTTCAATATCACCCTTGAATACCAACCACCACAAATCCTGTGGTGCACCTCTTGTCATCCAAATCACCTGCCACATCCACTTTTACAAACCCATGTAGAAAAGAACTTAACCCTGCATACCATGTGCACCTGTTGCTGGTCCCTCTCAGATATCTGAGAATCCACTGAACTACCCTCCAGTGCTTCTTTCCTGAATTGACCCCCAACTTGTTGACAACTCCCACTACTTGGGAAATCTCAGGTCTAGTACATACCATGCACTTAACCTCATTATGTGAATCAGGACACTATTCATGGAACTGTCCAACCATCGACGTGCTAACCAATTTCACACAATCATCTGGAGACAAAATCAACCTATGACCTTCCATGTCTCTAAAACACACTCATGCCAAAGAATCTTGTTGCTCCCAAATTCCTCATGACACACCTCTAAACTAACTTTACCTTTAGTTTAGCAACTCCCTATATGTGTAACCCTATAATAAGCACACAATATAGTAACAAGATAATGTAGCTAATATTATCCAACCTAGTAAAGAGAAACACAATGGTCAAACCTTCATTGTCTTGTAGCTTACTCAAGACCATATACCGTGGCCTTCCATCTCACATGTCCATTCTCGCTCTTCTTTATCCTGAACATCCACTCATCTCTCAGTGATTTCTTCTAGCTGGCAACTCCACCCAAAAAACTCCCATTTGGTTCTTCTCCAAGGAATCACATCCTTCATCCATGCCAAGCTCCCACTATTTCCTGGATCTACCTACTCTACTTCTATAATAACTTCTTGGTTCTTGACCATCAGTGAGCAACAAGTAGTGTAAAGAAGGGAAATGACAAATTTGAAGCTTACTTACCCTTTAAGTCCTCCATATGGGCACTTAAGACTCCTTGATAGCTTGTTGTCCACCCAAAATCTATCTCAGTGAATGATGCCAGTCACATCTCAGTCTACAATTGATTGGCATTGGTTCCATGTGACTACCTCATCACTGATCTCAGTTCCCCCTAATTGACACTGGTGTTTATTTGTTTAGAGTCACTGACATCTGGCTGAACATAGTCAACGTCAGTCCCTGTCTGGATGTTGACATCAGTTTTCTAACTGATGTTAGTCTCTATGTTTTACTTGTGAGCAAAGACTTTTACCTGCAAGCTCCTTTTGGATCAAACCCTTGTCCATATCAACCTTGTTCTAATTAGAATTCTTTAGCCCCTTGCACTGATCTCTATCCTTCATTTTCTCCTTGAAAACTAAGACTTTCCTATTCTTGTCATGAACATCAGATTTCTCAAGAAATGTCACTTTCTTCCTTTGCATACAAAAATCTTGATCCATGCTTTTCAAATCTAAAAGCATACCCTTTGATTTAAGAACATGCATCCCCTTCTTATTCATGTGACAAAGCCTATTAAGCCACATCTTCAAATCTACAGCTGAAGTAGATAAACCAGAAGGAGAATCAGTAATACAAGTAGATAGATAAAGCGTACCTACTTTCTTACCTCTTGCTACAGCAAGTGCACCCTTGGAAACTTTCCAAGAGTCTGCTGTGAGAGTTACTGTGCAACCCTCATCACCCAACTTTCCAATAGAAATCAAATTCTACTTCAGGACTGGGATATGCATGACCTCTTTCAACACCCATGTGTTACCCGTCTGCAATTTTAGCTTCACTTTCCCTTTGCCAACCATTTTACAAGGCTTACCATCTCCTAAATAAATTTCTCCAAAGTCTTCCTAGACATATTCATGAAAAAATTCCCTATTTGGGGATGCATGGAAAGAGGCACCAAAATCTAAAACCCAAGATTCTACTTTATCCAAGGAACATACCAAAGCATCCTGTGCAACAATACCTACAACATCTGCAACATCTGCATCTTCATGTCCTTCATGCTCATCTTCAACTGACCTGTAATCTCTCTTTACATGCCCTTCCTTTCCACATTTCTAGTAGGTTATTTTGCCATACCTGGACTTGGATCTCCTGCCTATCTTTGACCTTGATCTCCCATGCTCAATCTTCTCTCTTTGCCTTCCCCTACTTTCAACACTCAAAGCATTCCCTGATGATTCACCTATGCTTTTCCTGTGAATTTCTTCATTCAAGATTACACTCACAACATCATCCACTTTTAATATTTTTGAAGCAGACGCAGTATTACTAACTGCCATTACCAAACTCTCCCAACTTTCAGGTAATGAGCATAATATTAAGAGAGCCTTAATTTCATCATCAAAAACAATATTGACTGAATTTAACTGGTTTACCAAACCATGGAAATCACTAAGATGACTATGTATAGATCCACCTTCCAACATTTGCAAATTAAATAATTGTTTCATAAGAAATACCTTATTCGAAGCTGAGGGTTTTTCATATAAATTTGCCAAAAATTCCATCAACTCTACCGTTGTCTTAGCCTATGATAAGTTGAAAATCACAAACGATGCAAGGCTCAACCTTATAGATCCCAGAGCCTTCCAATCAAGAACCTTCCATTCTTCATCCTTCATATCCATGGGCATGCATGCAACCCCACCCAACGGTAAGTACAAATCTTTTTGATATAGATAATCTTTAATATGCATCCTCCATAATTGATAGTTCTTGCCATTAAACTTCTCCATTCATAGCTTACTTTCTTCTACCATTGTTATACTCCCACTCAAATAGAAACCCTTGTGATTAACTTGTAATCAACAAACACTAACTAGATCTGATATAAACTATTAGTAACCCAACCAAAAGCTTTGATACCACTTGTCAGGATCCAACTCCTCAATAAGAGTACATATGATTACCTTGTATAACCAACTAATCATAGAATTAAACCAGAATTAATAAGTAACTAAAATGCACAAATGACACAAAATATGAGAGACAATACACAATCTTGTATTAATACTCATGCTAGAAGGAAATACAATGAAGATGCCACAATCTTCCACACCTCTCAGATGTACAGATCTCTTTCCCTCAAGAGTTCACTCTCCTACCAAAAATGGTCCCAACACACAACTCAAACATAGAGTTGGTGTTCACCTCCAACCAGTCAGTAATAACCCTACCAGTACACAAGTACCCAAAGTACTTCAAGTAGATCTCCCATGAACTTGCAACAACCTGTAACTAAAATTATCTTACTTACACATGTAGAACTTCTCCTTGATCTTGCTACCACCTGCAGATCAACCTGTTCTTACAATTGGAAGGATCTCTTCCTTGCCTTAATCCTTAATTACAATACATGCCAATGAGTCTATAAATAGATCTCATACTAAACAATAACTTAGACTTCTAATTTACAATAATTAGACATGTAGCTCCAAGACCAAAAATAGTCTTTACATGAAAACAATCGGTTCAACAAATAAACTATTTGTGCAACGAGTAGTTCTGGAACCGCACAGGTGACCAATGTCAGTCCCTATCTATCTGGAGGTGACCAACATTGGCTGACTCTTGACCGATGTTGGTTGCCTTCATGTCCACCACTGACCAACGTATGTTGGCCTAATCGATGCCGATGACTGTGAGACTTAGCAACTCCTCCATGTCTGCATACAGTGAAGCTTTTAGCTCCACAACCTAACATGTAATAAGTCTGAAGTCATTCTACAAATCAAAAGAAAACTTTTTCAAGTTTAAATACTTTCTTTGAAGCATTTTTGGACTTAGTCATTCAATCTTGGTTGTTTAACTTCGGGTTTTCCTATTATGTACAAATTCCTTCAAAGGAGGTGTTCTACACAAAACCCACAACAAATGTACAAGTTTTCTTTCTTTCATAGTTTTTGTTTTCATGTTTTTTGTTCAAGTGTTTGAAATTATCTTAGACATTTTATTTGAAACAATTTCCCTGAAGGATATCCTTTTCAGGCTAGGGGTCAGAAGTCTTTCAGGAAAATTGTCTGTGTAATTTATCTGAAAGAATTGTTCAAATGCAAAAGTTCTGAAAGGTGCATCCCAATATTTTTGAAGGGTACTTTTGAAGCAAGGTTCCCTATTCAAAATTCTATAGGGTTGTTTTTATTTTAGGAAGTCAACCAAATAGAAAAGCTAAAAAGTACATTTCAAAAAAATTGAAGGGTATTTTCCTTTTGGAAGGTTCATTTGCAAGAAATTCGAAGAGTCATTTCCATAAACCAAAGGGGTACTTACAAATTTTTTGAATGGAACATCAATATTTCTAAAGGGGTCTTTTTCAAATTATCTAAGGGTCATTTGCAAGAAGTTGAAGGGGTCATTTTAAAAAAGCTGATGGTACTTTTTGATTTCCCTGAAAGGTATGTTTCCTTTCAAGAAAGGTATTTTTCAAATTTACAAAGGGTCATTCTAGAGTTCTCAAAGTCCACTTCAAGAAAATTGAGGGAACATTTCAAATAACTAAATATTCCATTTTTAAAATATGAAAGGTCATTCAATATCCCAAAGAAATTAATGTGGAAAAAGGAGCCAAAGGAATTTGTTTGGGAAAATTGTCCACAAAAATGGTCAAAAGTAAAAATCTCAATGGATTTTTTTTGGAAAAGTGGCCTAGACAAATATTTCTGAAGGACACCTTTGAATCTAAGTGCCCCAAATAATTTTCCTAAAAGATATCTTGCAATGAAAAGTGTCCCATGCAAAGGTCCTGAAAGGGCACATTTTATGATTTGGAGGGCACTTTCCATAGTTAAAGATCACTTGACAAAGGTTTGAAATAAGCTTAAATTTGAGGAAAGTGTTCCAAATGAATAAGGAAGGTGAAGGCCCCACAAACATCAAGTTCAAACTATAGAAAATAGTTTTTGATGTCAAAATACTTGGTGGGAACATGAGAGCAAACATGGAGGTAATAAATGGTTGAATCCTAAGCATCTGGTGCAAATAAAGCAATTAAAATAGATAGGTTGATGGTTTGAGTCATTTCTAGTAGCTGACCAAATCAAAGAAATTCCACAAAATCAATAAACACAGGTGTCCAAAGGATGGCTAGCAATTAGTAAAAGTATTTTCTAACTATTGCCATAAGGCTTATTTCCCTCAGTAGTGCTATGTGTTAGCTTTATTTTCAATTTCAATTGTTCATAGATAATTTTTGATAGAAACCATTTCTTTTGTTAATTCTAAAGGTCATATGCCATTTTTTTACCATTCTTATGTTTAGTTTTGAATAAGTAGACCTCCTAACATGGCATAGCTCACCCCACCTCTCTTCCACATGCAATTGTAACTAATTTTCAAATATGGACACATGTCTAAGTGACTCTTGAACTTCCTTTACTTGACCTCTCTCTTAAAATCTATATATGCATTCTTTTGGCTTATTTTAACAGCCTCCACTATTTATTAAGAAAACTTTGGCCAAATTTGTACTTGAAAGACTCTTCAATAAATAGTACAAGTTATTTTTCCACTCACATGTTGTACTATTGAGTATTGGTTCAAATCTTGTTGTTCTCATTTAATGAGAGGTCATCTTTCCTAACATGTCATCTTTAATTACCTACCAAATGTGTAGAAAGAGTGTTATTACAAGTCCTTTCTAGTATTATTTTCTTAGTATATAGATGTTTTAGAAATGGTCTATGTTTTTATTCCTTCTTAGAATCATCTATTACCCTCCTAGATTTCAAATACCTTCTTGAATCTAACATGTGAAATGTTGATGTGATAATGCACAAGGAGTTATGAGTTTTGTGTGAGAGAAACTTTGTTAGTCTCTAAGTATCATATTTTAAATCAAATAGGAAGAGACAAACATTAGTGCATCACCTTTTTGGTTTCTTAGTTAATTTTTAGAACCCTTTTCATACATGAATTGATAGGTTAGAGAGTGATTCAAAGATTTGCATCAACGTAACTAGCCCTACTAGAGATTCATCTCAATAATATTTTCACCCATAACAACAAAGATGTTTCCATTATGCCACTTGGATGAGGATAGCTAAGCATCTCCTCAAGGGTGTATATTGAAGTGTCAATAGTTATTGGCAGACCCGATGGGACCTCTAAGTCCTAAAATATTATTCAAGGTCAATGTTGGTCTTGACATAGTTGAAGATGAAAAAATCATATAAATTTAGTACCTGGTGACTCCATTAAATAATTCAAGTCTTTGGTTAATAACTAGTCATTCTTTCCATGCCAAGGTAACCACTAGGTCTGTTACTAAAGAGACACCTTTTGAGTTTGTACAACTACCTCCATATTCCACCAAAAGGTATAGATTTGTAAGCACTCATCCTTATAAAATAAATTTCATGTTTAAATCTTCTAAGTTTTTATTACATTCTATTCCTAACATCCACAATGATCATTTTGAGATGGCTAGAAGAAAACCTTTTGTGCCTTTCACTGGGGCATCTCTCTTGCATCCTGCCCAATATGATCAAATTCTAGGAGTAGCCATCAAAAGTGTCCCATCTTTTAGTGGAGATGGTCCTATTACTACCATTTATCACATTAGGAATATAGTAAAAAAAATTGATATTCACAACATCACCCAAGAAAATGTATATATTATTTTGTTGGCCTTGTCTTTATAAATAAATGTTTTGGATTGGTTTGGGACTCTACTCATAAATTCTATTGGCTCATGGAATGAGTTGGAGGATCTATTGACTAATAGGTTTGGGGAAAAGAGTGATCACCTATCCCTAGCTAATAAATTGACAAAAATAAAGAGGGAACCTCATGAATTCATGCAATATTTTAATATTAGGTTCCAAAAAACATGGGATAGGATCCTAGCCCTTATGAGACCTACCCCAAACTATGCATTTATGTATTACCTATACGCAATAAATAGTGACTTACCATGATGATTTAATCTATGGGTAGAAACACATTTTATATTACATATAACATATCCATAAATGCTAATAATTTCCTTGTCCAAGTAGGAAAAATAGCCCCTAGACCTCCAATTCCTCTATTCTTTAATTTGCATTCTCCTAGTCAAGGTGCATTGCCCACTTTGGCTCCTTTGCCTAATCAAGAAAGGTCTGAAATTGCTCCCTCAAATTAAATCCATGAAGTTAATATCTTGCTTCAAAGTTTTAAAAATTATTTATTTTCCCTCAAAATACAACAATCTCAAATTTATATAACATACCAAACATATAATAAGTTTGGGCAAACAAGTAGACCTCCTTTCCAAAATAATGCACAAGGACAAGGCCAAATCACCCATGTCAAGCCTTATCAAAGATATAATAATAATTATCACTCATCCTCCAAGTCCCTTATTCCCATTCAAAACAACTTGGTCCAAGAAAAACCCAACTATCCATCTTTTGAACATGGTCAAGAACAAGTGACTTATGTAAATGAAATGCACAATCAAGGCATGGCAGTGCAAGGCAACTAATTTTTCCAAGGTTCAAATTTTTGAAGGATCTATGAAATGTGGGGTGTAAAATTTAAAACCTCATGTTTATTCTACCCTCATAAATCATTTTTAGGTTTAGTTTTGTGCCATTAATTACTTGAGAAATATAAGCAATCAGAATACTAGTGTTACCTCTAATACTAGGTCAAAAAGGAGGGTTATTGATTCAGCTTAAAGAGATAATCAAGGACCTGTCAGGACTCATACATCATCTAATATGGTAATTGGGTGTAATAAATCTCATAAAATACAATAAAATAAGAGATTCCAAATTTTAGACCATCTTCTACAACTCTACCTCCACAAGCTACGTCACAAGGTGTAAATGTTCATAAAGAGAACCCCAAGGTGAGTTATCCTTCCATCAATGTGGTGGACTAGATGAATAAGATTAATATGAACATATCATCATGGGATTATCTAAAATTAATAGGGTAAAAATATATACTCTAAAATTAATTTCATGGATTGGGTAAACAAGCTGGCCCATTTAGAAATGACAATGTGGTTTTGGTCAATGGAACTCAATTTATAGAAAGATGATAATACTATTAATTTTTACCTATCTATAATTATTTGTGATTTATTGGTTCATAATTTTATTATATATAGTGGATAAAGCACATTATTTATGCCCAAATGTATAGCAGATAAGCTAGGCCTTAAGTATGAGCCAATGACTAAAGGAGTTTTACAATTGGATGGATCATCAGCCAAGACTTTATGGGTAGTTAAAGGTTTGAATTTGATCCTTGATGATTATCCTAATATATAAATTCTTAATGATGTGGTGGTATTATATTTACCTCCCTATTTTTCTCTTTGTTTGGATGTTACATCCAAGATAGGTGGGTACTTGGCAGCTAATTGGTCCTACATGGTGTTTAGGACAAAGTATGGCACTAAAGTGAAGATTGAGTTAGAACCTATCCATAGAGATAAATTGGAACCTTACTCAAATAAGGTATAAAATGTTAAATATGATATCATTTATGAAAAGGAAATTCATATTAACCAATCTCTATCATCTTGCCTTGAGGGAGTTGTTTATTTATTCCTAGATGAGTGGGGTAATGAACACTATGAACATGATCCTTACAATTTTATTGAGAAATCTAGTCTTTGGGTATATTATATTCATGATAAGGACTCTTTAATGCCTAATTTTATGAATTAAAGTGAAGATGTGAATGTATTGTGGCAGCTCTTCTTTGATGGGTCTAGAAGTAAGATTGGGGTAGGTGGTGGAGCAATGTTGGTTTCACCTTCAAAGGAAAGGTATTTTTCAACCTTTAGATTACAATTCTCTTGAACTTGTAATGTAGCATAATATGAAGCTCTTATTCATGTCATTTAATGGTATATGAAAAGTGGTGTCAAATAATTGCAAGTGTTTGGTGATAGTGAACTTGTTGGCAATCAAGTTAGAGGGTAGAATTTGACAAAAAAACTCTTTGCTTAAGTCCTATAAGCATAAAGTGTGGGATATTGTGGAATATTTCAAATCTTTCAACATCACTTCTATTTTAAGATAAGATAACAAGTATGATTATAGGTTGGCAGAAATTGGAGCTTAGTTTGATGTTCTAAAAGGGTTAAAAGAAGACAAGAACCAACCTCATCTAAAAGTGATTGTACGGCCCTCCATACCAGATAATGTCACTAATTGGAAGGTGTTTGATAGTGATCAGAAAATAATTTTTTTTATACAAGAAGAAGCTAATTTTTTTTCTAATAATTAGTCTAAAATACAAATACAATATGGAGGGTAGATTATGCAATTGAATTCTAACAAACTCCCTAAAGGCCTAGTCACTCTTCAGAGCATATTCAATGATGATGAATAGCTAAAGAAATAGAAGGTAATCATATCCACAACATATGAGAACTATGAGAAGGTATGTATTAGTGAAGATAAGCATGCTTTAATTTAGTTATACAAATAATTTTTTGATGTCTTTGCATGGGAAATAGTGATTTAAAAGGTTTTGATTTGAATCTAGCTCATCATACTATAGAGTTAGATGAGAATGATAAGCCTATTAAACAAATTCAAATGCCAATAAATCCCAAAATTGAGCCTCTAATGAGGAGAGAACTCACCAAAATGATTGAGTTCAAAATCATATTTCCCATTAAGCATTCATCTTGGTTGGTAAACCTAGTTTCTATTAGGAAAAAGAATGGAGAGATAAGATTGTGTGTTGATTTTAGGGACTTGAATAGAGTGTATTTGGAGGATCATTACCCACTCCATTATATGGAACAAATCTTGAAATTTTTGGTTGGTAGTGAAAGGTTTTCTCTCCTTGAAGGGTATTATAGGTATACTTCAATATAAGGTAGACTTTAATACTAAATTGGGTACATATGCTTATATTAAAATGAATTTTGGGTTAATGTTAGATATAATTTTCAACATGCAATGGATATGGATTTTAAAGGATTAATCAATGACATTGTATTGGTATATCTTGATGATGTGATATTTTTCTCCAAGGAAGCAAAATATCATTTGAATCACCTAATGTAAATTTTTGAGAGGTGTAGAGAGTTTTGGATCTCTTTAAAACCAAATAAGTGTGTGTTTTCTATCCATGAAGGTAAACTACTAGGACATATTTTTTCTAAGAAACACTTATCCATTGATCTAAAAAGGGTGAATGCCATCTTGGCATTGTATTTGCCTAAACATAAGAAAGGTCCACAAAGTTTCTTTGGTAAGATAAATTTCATTTGGAGGTTTATTCCTAACTTTGTGAATTTGGTCAAACCTCTAACCTCCATGCTAAGGAAATATGAAGTGTTCACTTTTACAAAAAGGAGAAAAGAAAGTTTTGAGGACATAAAGCAAGCCATTGCCCAAGATCCTACCCTTACAAGTCTTAACTTATCCAAATATTTCAACTTGTATACTTTTTGGCATGAAGAGATAATATCTATAATTCTTACTCAAGCTAATGATGAAAATTTTGAACAACCTATTGCCTTTAGTTAAGGTTTAGAAGGCTATGAGGTAAGATACACATATATTGAGAAACAAATACTTTTAGTCATAATGAGTTTAAATAAGTTTAGGCATATATTGTCTAACAACAAGATTTACATTTTTTTGCCTCATCCTAGTGTGAAATAATTTCTATTGAGTAGATATTTGAATGAAAAGAGGGTAGGTTGAGTCACAAAGGTGATGTAATATGATGTGTAGATCAAGACAACAAAGCTAGTGAAAGGAAAAGGGTTGTGTAAGCATCTTGATTTAGACTTGAAAGAGAAAAAAGAAGTTATTTTGGTACTTCATGATGACTCTATGATAGTTTCACCTTCATCCATGAGAATTTTGAAACAAGACATGATTCATTTCCTTCAAACCAGTGAGTGTCTGTAAGGTCTTGATAAGGATAAAAGAAGGTACTTTAGGCTATAATCCATTCCTTATGTACTTGGTGATGGAGTGATATTTCAAAAGGAATTTTTAGGTGTACTTTTAAGGTGTCTTTATTTGGATTAGGTTGATAAATTATTATTTGAATTCCATGATGGACTAGTTGGTGGTCACTTTGCTCCAAGAACCATAACTACTAAGATTATGAGGGATAGTTAATTTAGCCTAGTTTGTTTAAGGACACTCACACTTGGGTAAGGAAATGCCAAAAATGTGCTCCATTTGATGGAAAACAAAATCTATCTACCTTGTCTCTTCATCCAATCTAGGTTAAGTAACCCTTCATGCAATGGGATTTGGATTTCATAGGCCTAATCAATCCACCTTCTAGTGCTTGTCATAAGTGGGTGTTGATATCCACTAATTATTTTTAAAAATGGGTGAATTTTGTAGTTATTAAGGAGGAAAATGAAAACTTAGTCTTGGATTTCTATGAAATTATAGTAACAAGATTCAAATCCCCTTCAATAATAATCTCAAATAATGCATTACCTTTTTTAGGATCAAGGAAAAGTGAATGGGGTTTAAAGCATGGTATCTATCTCAGCACCTCCTCCAACTACTATCCCCAAGGGAATGGACTATCTAAGTCAAAAAATAAGAAGTTAATCAAGATCATTAAGAGGACAATGGAGGAAAATTAAATGACTAGGCACACCAAGTTGAAGATAACCCTTTAGGCTGATAGGATCACCCCAAAGAGAGAAATTGGAAACTCACCATATACACTTTTCTAAGGAAGGGAAGCTAGAATTCCTATCTCACTTGAGTTATCATCTTTAGATCTTAACTATAAGTTGTAATTGATGGAGAATGATAGCATGGAATTTAGGTTATGTGAGTTGATGAAGTTCGAGGACACAAGAAATCAAGATATGCACACCATGACAACTCACCAAGAGCAAACAAAGAAGTATTTTGACAAGAAATCTGTGCTAAAGAGCTTCAAAGAAGGATACATTATCCTAAAATGAGATGAATATAGGGATAAAATTTGAAAACAAAAAAAGTTTGATTCTCTATGGAGTGGCCCATATGTGATCACATAATATAAACAACATAATGCTTTCCAACTCTCAATTTTAGATGGAGAGGAACTACATATCCCATTCAATGAGATATATCTAAATCATTATAACTAGGGTTCTCCTTTTCCTTTGTACAAAGTTTATTGTTTTTCTTGTGTTTCATAAGTGCTTATGCATAAGTGAAAGTTTTTCTTTGTCTTGTTTGTGTTATTTTTGCATGGTTTTATTGTTGTTGGTTAGTGTGTTTAGTTTGTGTTTTATTGTGGCATGACCTTTTTAGTCATCTTTAATTATATGTATACTCCATTCCCAATGAACTATTTAGGCTACCATTCTAATTAGTAAATAAGGCATACTACCCCTATGAGTCACCAATTTATTGAGCAAATTTTGATCTTATAGGTCAAAATTGGGCACCCTTGTATAAAAATTTGATCTTTATATATTTTAGGGGTGAATATCATGTCATAGTGTGAGTTTAGATCTATTCAATGCAATATGAATGCTATTAGCTTTTATCAGTTTGTTGTCTAGGTCATTTTACCTTATTTTAGTCATGCTAATAGGTTTGAATAGAGTTTAAAGAATAGTTTCAAAGTTTTAGATATTGCATGTGTAGTAGTTACAAAGGAAGTTGATCATGTGGATTTGTTCATCCTGGTTCAAGGTTCTTATGTACTAAGTCTGAGGTCCTTTGCTAAAGCACAAGAAATTTTTTTAATGTTCAAAGACATACTTCAAATCATTTATGGAATTAGTCATTTGAGCTTGATCGTTCAACTTTGGGTTTTCCTGTCATGTATAAATTCCTTTAGATGAGGTGTTCACACAAAACCCATGGAAAATGTACAAGTGTTATTTATTTTAGATTTTTTGTTTTTGGGTTTTTTGTTCAAGTATTGGAAATTGTCTCAGACATTTTGTCCAAAATAATTTCCTTGAAGGATATCCTTTTTGGGCTAGGGGTCAGAAGTCTTTCGAGAAATTTGTCTATACAATTTGTTTGAAAGAATTGTTCAAATACATAAGTTGTAAAAGGTGCATCCCAATATTTCTAAAGGGTAATTTTAAAGTAAGGTGCCCTATCCAAAAGCTTGAAGGATTGTTTTTCTTTTAGGAAGTGAACCAAATAAAAAGTTGAAAAGTATATTTAAAAAAATTTGAAGGGGATTTTCTTCTTGAAAGGTTCATTTACAATAACTTTGAAGAGTCATTTCCAAAAGTTGAAGGGGAACTTGTAACTTTTTTGAAGGGCACTTCAATCTTTCCAAAGGGGTCTTTTTCAAATTGCTGAAGGGTTATTTGCAAGAAGCTAAAGGGGTCATTTTAGAAAAGATGATAGTACTTTTTGATTTCCCCAAAGGGTATGTTTCATTTTATGAAAGGTATTTTTTAAATTTCCAAAGGGTCATTCCAGAGTTCTGAAGGTCCACTTCAAGAAACCTGAAGGAATATTTCAAAGAACAAAATGGTCCATTTTCAAAATTTGAAAGGTTATTCAATATCCCAAATAAATTAATGTGGAAAAAGGATCCAAAGGAATTTGTTTGAGAAAATTGTCTGCATAAATGGTCAAAATAAAAAGTCCTGAAGGATTTATTTTAGGAAAAGTGGCTGAGATATCTTTTCAAAGGACACCTTTGAATCCAAGTGCCCCAAATAATTTACCTAAAATATATCTTGCTTCAAATCCTGACTAATATTTGATTTGGTTAGCTACCAGTAATGACTTGAACCATAAAATCCTATTGAGTATTGGTTCAAATCCTATTGTTCTTATTTAGTGAGATTTCATCTTTCTTAACATGTCATCTTCGGTTACCTACCAAATGTGAAAAAAGAGTGTTGTTATATGTCCTTGTTAGTATTATTTTCTTAGTGTATAGATGTTTTAAAATTAGTCTATGATTGTATTCCTTTTTTAAATCATCTATTACCCTCCTAAATTTTGAATGCCTTATTGAATCTAACATGTGAAATGTTGATGTGACAATGCACAAGGAGTTATGAGTTTTGTATGAGAGAAACTTTATTAGTCTTTATATAGAATATTTTCAATCAAATAGGAGGAGATAAACATTAGTGTGTCACATTTTGGTTTCTTAGATTTTTTCTAGAACCCTTTTCATACATGAATTGATAGGTTAGAGAGTGCTTCAAATAATTACATCAAGGGAACTAGCCCTACTAGAGATGCATCTCAATAATAGTGTCACCCACAAAAATAGAGATGTTTCTATTGTGCCACTTAGATGAGGAGAGATAAGCATCTCCTCAAGGGTGAAAATACAAGTGTCAACACTTACCTTATTTCATACCAATAAATTTATATTCACTTCAAAACCTAGTCATTAAAAGAGTGAAAACCCTATTATAGGTGGATCTTGATTTTATGATTGTATGGACTAAGATGAAATGACCTTGAGAAAGTCATAAATCAATCTCGATGAGCTTGTAATTGATCCATGTAAAATCGAGAGTATAGTTTTGGTAAATACCTTCAATAAGATACTTTTTAGCCTTTCCTTTATTTGAATTATATGAAAAACCTTTGACTATGTTACTTGATGGCTATAGGTGTACATCTTACCTCAGTTTAGCATAGTTTCAAGGTCTTATACAAGATTTTTACGACCAAGATGCTTTATGATGGTTCTTGACTCCTTATGGAAATGAAACCATGGAATGGATATGAGTGGAAGGTGGGAAACCATGACTTTAGGATGGGAAAACATGAATGGTGTAAAAAGATAGACTTATGTCACGATGAAAGATAGTAAGAAGATAGTGAGGTGGAAGTGCACAAGATGGAGGTGAAAATGGGTACTAGGAGCATGTCAAGACCATTTTTAGGGTATTATACAAGCATGATCATATCCTATTTAAATAATATAAAATTTTAGGACTTTTAAAGATCACAAGATGATAAAAATAAAACCTAGGTGTTTTCTAAAACCTTAACAAATTCTAAGGAACCTTAACATATGTTAAACAATGACTCCTTGAGGAATATTAAGAGCCATTAATGGCATAATTGTCATGTAAATATGAATAAAATTTTAGAATATTTCATGAGGAACATATGAATTTTAATGATGCTTTCTTAAACAAAAATCCAACCAAACCTTGAAACCATTTCTCTCTCCTAAACCGTATGATTCTTCTTCATATGCTTGCAGACTATAGAATTGCATTCCTTTATCTTCTTGGGATATATTTAACCATCACAAATTTTGAATATAACTTATGACTAACATTTAAAGTTGAATAAGGTTCATGATAAGCTCTATAATCTCAAAATTTTCTACCATGATGCTTTGATGAAGATAAATTTTTAAAAACCAACTACTTATTTGGATGAAGGACTATTGATGTGTGCCTTGAATTCAAAGGGATGGTTAATGAGGGAGAGATGAAAATTTTGAGAAAAACTTTCCATATCTAGAATCTCTCAAATAATACTTTCTCTGACAAAATTTGTAGACCTTGATTTTCTCTCTCATGTCGTACCACCTACCAACCTAAAGGGCTCTCCCTATGTGTAAACAAGTAAGATAACTAGAGGTAAATAATTTTGGGCCTATATGGAATCATTTTTCCCTAAAATTATTTTATAATTCCTTTTATTCCCTCTTCTTCCTATTATTAACCTTATTTGTATGGAAAAGTTGTATAATTCTATACTTGTGCATGAAAACACATTAAAAAAGCCTTTTATTGCATATTTATTCACAACTAAATCTATGAACTGATAAATTTAGTGAATGTGAGGAATATAAAGACTAATTTATCATGTTAACATAAGTAATAATCCTTTTTACACACTTTTGGGCCAAAAAATTGGCACATGTGAACTAAAAATGGGCCTTTTTGGCTTAAAACTTGCATGAAATACATCATCAAAGGCATAAAACTTTATAACTAAGGTAATTACATAAATATAAAAGTATTTTAGGTAATTATGAGTGATTTTAAGGCCCTTTTGACACCAAATTTAACATTTAAAGACCAAAAATTATCTTTTTGACCAAAAAACACGTAGTCGACTACCGTGTAGAGTCTATTAATAAGGTCCTAAAAAAGTTTTTAGTTATATAGGTTGGTATTTGGCATTGAAAAGTAAAATTACCAACACTAAGACCTATTAAAGCCCCTTTTTACTTCATTTTCATTGTAAAATATCCATAAACAGACCTTGATAAGGTTTATTGTACATGTTATGGAGTCTAAAACATGTTGACCTTCATCTCATGACTACAACTCATGACCTCAAGATCTATTTTTTAGGAGAAAACTGATGTAATGTTTAAGTTTCAAATAATATTGGTTGGTATTCTAACTTGGGAGGCCAAAATATCAACACTACCTAATCTTGTTTTTGAATTTTTAGTTAAATTTAATTTTCTATGTTAATTGTTTGATATGTTGTAGACTACATTGGATAGCACCAATAAAATTATGTGATGTGTGTTATAACTACATTGGTTAGTCTTGTGTGTGTGTGTGTGTGTGTGTGTGTGTGTGTGTGTGTGTGTGTGTGTGTGTGTGTGTGTGTGTGTGTGTGTGTGTGTGTGTGTGTGTGTGTGTGTGTGTGTGTGTGTGTGTGTGTGTGTGTGTGTGTGTGTGTGTGTGTGTGTGTGTGTGTGTGTGTTGTGTGTGTGTGTGTGTGTGTGTGTGTGTGTGTGTGTGTGTGTGTGTGTGTGTGTGTGTGTGTGTGTGTGTGTGTGTGTGTGTGTGTGTCATTTTTTAATATTTATCTACTATATGGTCTATTGGACTTTCCATTTATCCATTATTATTTATCCTAGACCCACATTTTTATACCATGTATCCTTACACATTTTGATTATTTATAACAATTTCCCTTAGTTTACTTTCCTCTACTTTCACAACTACTTACATTCCCTATAATAATTATTTTCTTATATCACTAGAGGTATAGTTATAGATAGTCCCTTGTGTCATAGGCATAAAGACTTTGGAACCATATATTTTGATATTAGTTAGTAGGTAACCATATTTATATGTTTGTGGATCCACACTTGGTCATGACTTGAACATTGTGTATTATGAATTCTTTGATTAACCTTCTCCTAGTTTGAATCCCTTCAGATAGGATAGTTTTAGGTGAATACTAGCTTGTACATGCAAATTCATGTAACATGTGGATAATATTTCATAATAGTAATTTATATGTGATCAAGTCATGTATGAAATTTTTTTTTTTGAAGTTATATAATTATCATGTCAATATGTCTATAACAATTATGAATGCATTAGTAACCATCATTGATATATTTATTGATTAAGGATACACAAAAAATATCCATGATATGAATCGTGAATCCACACACATATGGGAAGGTGAATGGTGTGGATCAAAAATCTAACAAATTCAACAATATTATTCTAAAATAGTATATTAATCCACTTATAAGCAAATAATCTCATGTCTATGACATAAAAACAATAGAAATTAATGTGACACATCATCCCAAGGGTTGCATAAAAATAATAATAAATGTCACACACACAAGGACAAGGGATGCAAACAATGTAGAATAAATTATTCACAAACAAGGCTGAAGTCCATAAATAATAGATAATAAATATTTCACACTCAAAGCCAAATAATGCAAAAATGGACAATAATATGTTTCACACACCAAGGCAAAGGGAATAAAAAATGGACACTAATATGATGTACAAAAAATTCCAAGGACCAAAAACAATATAAAATTAATTAGTATATTGTTAAAAGGAAACAACATCAACGAATCATAAAACAAGTGATATATTTTACATCGTCTAAGTATGTCAATGTCACATCATAGCAAAGGAACATATCCATTAAATATCACACTATAGAGTGTGTTATTAACCATAGGATGTGTAAAAAATTAATGGACCTCAACATGGTAAATATAAAGGTATAACATGTAACAATGTAGCATGTGGAAGAATATGCACCCATCATTGGCATGGTCTCTAGGTATAGGAATGACTTACATCTATGTATCCATGTATCATGTATATTTATTCATATTGAATTTCATGCATATATACCATGAAGTACATGTTCATATGAATTAAAATATGTAAAATACCAAAATTATGATAAAAAAACATATGTGAATAATGTAAACTAGAAAACATGTCATTATTAGGTCCTGATTTTTAGTTTTGTGAATATTTTCATTTATTAATATTTTTCAAATATTTTATTAAATTTTAAGATAAACAATTATTCAATATATGTATTTATAATTGGGATTTACTATATAAAATATTTAAAGGGTTTCCTTTCATAATAAAGTGGTGTCACGTGTAACTATATTTAAATCTCAATCAAAAAATGGATATTGAGTTTTATTATAACCTTTCATCATCACTCATAGTATCCCATGTATGATGAGAAACTATAAAATGCAATTTATCTTGTCTAATATAATGTTTGGTATGACAAACTTGTCCTTGTGTTCAATTTAAAAGACATTAAAGTGTTAATAACTATATCTTAGTACATGGAGTAAATATTGGTTATAGTTAGTCTTGAATGACTCTCTTGTGTAATCAACATAGAAGTATTGGTTGTTTATGAAATTAAAATAATATCTTATAAAATTTCCATGTATAATTAACTTGAGTAGGATATTTAACTGACTACATAGCATGAATCTAAATATATTGAGTAATTGCCTTTGTAACATGATCTTAAATAGGTGCAACAACTGATTCTAGTGGGGTGGGTGGGAGGGAGGGAGTGAAGGAATAAATTCCTATGACTAAATAGGGTAATCATTTGGAATTCATTACCAAATAAATAACATAATCATGTAGTAACATATGAACATTTTTAAAATATTGTATCATGGTATTGAATTTATGAATGAAATTATAGAATTGACTTACATATGTAACATGTGTTGATAGATATAACATTTAATCATATACGTAATAGTTTAAAAAGTTGAAATGTATTGCATCATAATATTTAATATAAAATTTATATTTATATTAACCATGTGTTATATAGATATAACATTTTATATTAAAGTTTAGGCACACAATGTTAAATAATTTTAATATAATGTCATACATAGAGGCCCAAAGGCCACATATAAGGGGCATGTGAATGTTGCATAAACACATAATGCCAAGGTTCAAATGAAAATGGAATGATGATTCCATAAAATTAGTAACATGTATATTTTTAACATATAATTCCAAGGTCCATGCACAGTAAGTGAGGAAGTTTCAACATATTCTATAATAAAGTAAGAATGTAGAACAAGTGAGATTGTCTTACATAAACTCTATGTATTGATGTTTTTTCTATAGGGTAAAAAATGGGTTTTATAAATGGCCCAAATTATTTCACAACATGAATCTAGATAATAAGCATAAGAAAACCATTAGGGTCAAATAATGAACAATAATACCAAAACCACTCACATAAAGAGACCAAAAGACAAACAAGATACCAAACTTCTAGAAAACTTCACTATAACAGACCAATCCATCTAGTTCACTTATTTGGATTTTCTAAATTCTCCAATGAAATGCTAATATCCCAAACTTCCTTCATCAATTGAAGGTGATAGTTTAGGGAATTAATCTCTTGAACATTCCATTATAATACTAAATTTAGGCTTATGGTTCTTTTTGTCAATCCTCTTTGACCTAAACCCAAAAGTTCTTCTTTCTTCTTATCCAAACTATCTTGAAACTACTTGATATCTTTCCCATAGATCATGAACAATGAAGTGATAAGATATTTAATGAGATATATCTTGTATTACAACTTATCTACCCTACCTTTGATACTCACAATCTTTTCCCCCATATGGTTCACATCACTTTTTATCTCTAGGTTATATTTATTGATAGTAGGATTCCTAGTTGAGGTCCCCTTTTTTTCCAATCCCCCACTACCCTATCCTTATTTTTACCATCCTTATCCTTAAGCAAAAACATTAACATAATTTTCTATAGATTGGTTTCTTCTTCTAGGTTTTCAATTTTCATTTGATAATTTTCTTCAACATTACTTAGAATAGGAGGGTTAGGATGCATACCTACATCTAAAAGATTATGTGCATCATACTTATTCCCTGGATCAATATAATGTGACCTTCCCCATTGACATTGAAATTATTCTTAAATTCTTGAATTGAACAAGGTCCTCAGATAGTTGGGACTCTAACTTGACATTTTTCTCAAGAAAATGACTCATAAGACTA
>JARHVA010000860.1:1517500-1555000 GCA_037957365.1 Torreya grandis
CATAATAAATCTACGATATCCATTCTTAGAAATGAAGGGGTATGGAACTGTATTTATAGACTTAGGAATTAACTCTCACCCAACATGAGTTAGGGTTGAGTTTAGGCTTAGAATGGGTTCAAACTAAACTTAGGTGAGTTAAAACTAACTGTAGTAGAGTTAATAGTTATCAAGTAATTATGATTTTCATTCACTAGGCATGGATCTCAAATTAGATATTTTAGGATATTTTCAAAGAGCTTGACAACTCATAAAGGCGATGATGAAAGGTTTTGATATTTTGAATTTTTAAATATCCTTTTTTAGATATTCATTGATTGTAAATGGATAATTTTAGGTATTTAATCCTATTTAATTTGCTTATTGATTTTGGTTATCATTTTAGCTCTTTCAATATTTATTCAACTATGCAAGTTCCCCACTTAATAGGTCCACAGGCTAATTTGATAGTTGTGATGCCACAAGGTGATTAGGGATGAATCTATGAGAGGTTATTTTTTAAAATGATATAATACCCCAATTAGAGATGTCTCAACATGATTTTGAGCCTTCATTAATGATGCACAAGAAAATTTGACATGTTTAGTGATTCCTAACTTATTTTCAATGGTTGGTAGGAATTAGTATGAAGTTTAGTTGGAAGCCAGTTATGGCTAGTTTTAGGTGTCTATAGTTTGCCCTTGTTTGGGAAGGCATTTTCAAGTTGTAGGAATAATAATGTCTTCTTAAATAATTAAAAGGTTCTATATGCCTACAAATTCAATGGTAATGGATGACCTCTAGATTCCCCCTCAAAGGATTATTTGATAAAAAGGGTTAGTGATCATTCCCTAAAAAGACAAAAATGATGGGACCAAAAGGTAAAAGGGGTGGAAAAGATAGATTTTCCCATAGGAAGTTCTAATCAATGGTATATGGAGCTACCCCAGTTAGGTAGACAAAAGAGGATAATTTACCTATAAGTGGTTATAATCATCAACATAGGTGGGACAAAAAGGTAATGATTTACCTAAAGGTGGTTATAATCATTAAAAAAAAAATATGAGGGTAATAAGAGAATGATTTTCCCAAAGGTGGTTATAATCATGAAAGGGAAAACAATGATTGCCTATAAGAGTTGTAACCAAGATCACTAGATCAATGAATGCATATGATGGAGTGATCTCATAAGTCAAGCAAGTACATATCAAAATAAAGTTACTAGTGAATGAAATAAAGCATAGAGTAATATTACAAAAGTAATAAGAGAATAAAATATTATATGTCATGTTGAATTAGATGAATTACTTATATAAAGGCTCAAAGTTCACATCTCTCAAATCTATCACAACTAATAATTAATTAGCTCAAATAATCCACAGTATACTACCTTAGTAATACATTATAAATATGAAGGGAGAGAGGTACATATATATGTTGGAGAGGGAAAGGAACCACACATTCCATTGAATGTAAGACTAATCTTCCCAAGTAAGCCAAATGACCTCTAGAGCCCTTAACAGGCTAATACAACCCTGTAGGTAGAACCCATTAGGAAAAGTCCTACACCAAAAATCCCCCATAAGCACAACTTAGGTGGGAAATGATACAAAAAATGGGTCTTGGAAATAAGGCCTGATGAGGTACCCATGTACAATGCAAGTCCCCCATACATAGTGAAGAGAAAACCTAGTGCAAAAAATTCCCCCCAAAAGAGAGAAATGGAAAAGAGGAGACTAAAATACCCCCCAAATGATGATGCTAAAGAAAATATTACTCCAATTACAACTCATAATATGATTAAGGTTGATGATGAAATCCTCTACCTAAATATTGTAAAATCTCCATCCACATCAAATAATGTTGCTTCCCTTTGGCAAAGGAAGAACCCTATGTGATTATTAAAATTCTAACCATTCCATAAAAGAAGATTAAGACAACAATATGAATATCTATGAATGTGTTCCAAATTATATTTGTGGCATAAGTATACTAATAATGTGCATATAATCTAAAAGTAATACCACTAAAGTAAACTAGTTAGAATAATGACATGGAACATTTGTTGAAAGAATGTCCATGTGAAGAGTGAAAAATGAATCATGAACTAAAGAAAGAAAGTCTATAGGAAGAGATGAGTCATTGGTGCTCACAATAGCTATACTCATACTATAAATAGTGGATTCCTCCAAAGGGAAAGGTTTTGAAGGCTTTGGAAGAGTAATAATCAACACATGAATGAAAGTAGAATCTATAATAGGACAACTAAGGTCTAGCAAAATCTCATCCTATAGTGGAGGCTCAACACAAAGAAGATAAGTATCTGCCATGGATATGTCATCATAAGAAACAAGAGCAAGAGCAGAGAGTACAATTTTCTTTGAAGAGATGATAGGAAGTGGAGGAAGAGTGATGTAAGTCTCAGCTAGATGACTAAAAAAATCTATAGTATGCTCTAAATAGTGCATGGACACTGTATACATTCGAAATGGTAATGAATATCTATGAAAACATGTAGTAATAGAGTGTTAAAAAACCTTATCACAAGTATTATCCCACTTATTGAACTAAAAAGGATCAATGGGTGTATGAATCTATCCTTATATAAATGGAATATGATTCTTATGAGAGAACAAGTGTTCCATATAAGCATGACATAAATCATAGTTATCCTTCCCAAGAAGGATCACTAGAGATGAAATAACTCTCCTCATCTATATTAATAGTGCATGCTCTAGATATGGACTTTGGATAACACCAAAAATGAGTCCAATCAAATGAGAGCAATCAATGAACAAGTGATAATGCACACTCAAATGGATGCTAGAGCCTATTGATAATGCATCCAAGAATACAAGAGAAATATATGAAATTAGCCACTAAATAGGCATAGGTAATAGTCATACAAAATTTAATGTGCACAAGAAAGAGTGTAGGGCCCACAATAACCTCCCCAAGATAATCAACAGGTAGCCCTATGTTTACAATTATAAAGTATGCTCAAGGAATGAGTAATCTATGCTTATGATCAAGTACTAGTGAATGCTCTAAGTATGGATGTCATAATTAATTGGAATGGGTCCACACAAGTAAAATTAATTAGTGCATGAGTGAAAAAACACATCTCAATGAATAGATGTCAAACTCAACTAAAAATGTATCCATAAATATGAGCAATTAGTGTGATATCTATTAAATTGGCACAAATGAAAACTATAAATAGGGAAAGTAAATTTATCTAGAATGGATCAACCCCCCCCTCCATATTTTTTAACTTTATAAATTAGTTCACTTTACAAGTCAAATTGGCCCAAAGCATGGGAAATAAAAAATAAACACTTTGCAAAATATTGTACTCAATTTCCAGTTATAATTTGCAAGATATTAACAATATAATTTCCCATAAATAGGCATATTAAATAAAAACTTGCACTTGAAAATTTAAAAAAAAAGTATCATTGGGAAATGTAATTATGCCTTCCAACCACTCATACTAGAATAAAATGATGGATCTCCTCATGTCAATAAAAGTAAAAAAAAACTTAGCCCAATCACCCCTACATGAACTTTTCTAAAATAGCCTCTTAGAAGGGTTTTTTTTAAAATTATGCAAAGCTATTTTAAATAAAAATAAAACATGATTTAATTTTTTTGAATCCTTTTTGGGTCATATTTTAGGTTTTTAACTTTTTAACTAGGGAGAAACAGAGTTTCACCACCATGGGAGAAGAGGAAGTTATTTGAGATCTACACACATGTGGAGGAATGCCCAAAATACCTAAAATTTTCATTGAACAACATCCTAATAGTTCATTTAAAGCTTACATGAAACACCAATTCATAAGGAAGGCTAGATCTGGTAGTGAACCAATAAAATAAGGTAGATAATAAAGCATGTAAGGAAGATGGTGACAAATAGAAGGCTTGGAATGTATAATTGTAGGTTTTAAGAATCTAATAGGTGATCTGAGGTGCCAAGATATGTACACAGACATTATAAAGGCTTAGAAAATTAAAAAAACAAATTATAGCATGCAAAAAAGGCCATCAATATGCTTGTAGATAGTGTAAGAGGCTAAATCGGTGGGTAGAGGAGAGGAAGCAAACCACTTCGACCTAGGTGGAGGGTACTTGAGCAATGCTTGGTAGACTGCATGCATAATTTTTAATCCACTATCTTAGCTTAAATTACTATTCCCTCATATGGATGAGCATCATCTTCAAGTATATTTGGATTCATGGCAATGATCTTTATTCTAAAATCAAAATGTTGATTGCATTATAGTTAGGATCATAAGAGAGAGATTCCTCTTCTTTCAAAACATGCTAGATTTAAGTATCTATTTATATATTCACCCTTCTAATAAAGTGAACCTAGGAATTCACCTTCATGTCAAAGGACCAAATACTAACAATAATAAATAAGGGGTTGATCTATTACCAAATTAAAATCTATATGAACTACTCAAGTAATAGCAGAGGCCAAAAACCTCATCGACTGAGATCTCAAATTCATTGAGATCTCACTACCAACAATATTAAAATAGAGTAGATAAAACACATTAAATTATAGAATGACACATGTATACTATCTCCACTCTCAATGTTATCTATCCGAATAATAAAATATGTATACTAGATAGGGACAAAGATCTTCCATAGAGCAAACTAGAAAATTGTAGAACAAATATAGCAAATGGAGAGGTGGTTATAAGGGTGTGGATGACTTTACATAGGCTAATAGATCTAGCTATAAATCATGGAGATTTCAAGGAGAGAACCTTTGACCAGAATTTGAAAAATGCAAATAGAGATCCTACATTACAACAAAGGCTATAGTGGAGTAACTGTAGAAGATAACACCCAAAAGATAGAACTTAACATTTCATTTCTTCATAATTTTTAAATGGTATCCTATGGAAGCTCCAAATGGTGAGATGAGAGGTGGTATCACCTCTTATCATCCCTTAAATCTCATTCAATTCTATAATGCCTTGGTAGAATAATCCAACACCTTTCCTCCAATGCCAAAGATCTCCATGCTAAAGTCCTCTATGACAAGATCACGCAACAAATAATGCTAAAGCTATATATGATACAATCTTTAGCAAATATCTATAAAAAATTAGAAAGACAAACTCTAATGCCAAATTTTGAATGACTCAATGCCTAGGTAGAGCTTGCCAAGCTAAAAAATAGATCTAAAAACAAGGCATGCCTCTCTCTTTTTGAGAGATCTAAATATTTATCTCAAAAATACCTATGATAATATAATATCAAATCTTAGGATTTCATTAAACAAATAGCAAATAACTAACCAAACAAAAAATCATGAACATATATTGGTGCTCTAATACCATAAAAGAGCTGTACCCAGGATCACTAGATCAATGAATGCATATGATGGAGTGATCTCATGAGTCAAGCAAGTGCATATCATAATAAAGTTTCTAGTGAAATCAAGCATATAAGAATATTGCAAAAGGAATAAGAGAAAATAAAATAATCTATATCATGTTGAATAAGATGAATTGATTATACAAAGGCTCAACATTCATAGCTCTCACAACTCTTAAAGTTGTCACATCAATCAACTAAGTGTCTCAAATAATCCAAAATATACTACCTTAATATTGCACTATAAATATGAAAGGAGAGAGGTGCATATATAGGTTGGAGTGGGAAAGTAACTGTACATTCTAGTTATTATGGGACTAATCTTCCCAAGTAACCCAAATGACCTCTAGATCCCTAAGAAAGCCAATACAACCATGTAGGCAAAACCCAATAGGAAAAAGGCATACACCAACATTGGGATAAAAACATGCCCTACTTGGGAGGATAGAGATAATGGTTTGCCCAAAGATGGTTATAAATCATAATGAAAACATGCCTCAATTAGGAAGATGAAAGAGAATTATTTTCCCAAAGGTGGTTATAATCATTAACCTCTATGTAGATCCAAACATAATGAATTGCCCACAGGTGGTTATAATCATTGGCTCTATAAGTGGGATGATACGTAATGATTTTCTCAAAGGTGGTTAGAATCATTGGTAGCACAGGTGGGATAAGATACAATGGTTTTCCAAAATGTGGTTATAATCATTGGTACCCTTGAGGATGAAAAATTAGTATAGAGGAAAAATATAAATTTGGGTAACCTGCTAGTATGGAGATGCATGTCTTAAGTAGTAAGGATTAAAATTATTTCATGGTTTAATTATTCTATATTTAGGAAATAATTTGGATAGATCAAGAATTTTTTAGGTGCCAAGGAGATATATCATGGTAGCATTGCTTGTAAGACTTCTTGAGTTGATTTTTGTTGTAGCATGTGATGGTATGAATTAATATAAAACACCATGATAAATTAGCTGAAATATGCATAATCACTGACATGTTATCCAATAAATAACTAGTAGCATGATGTCGTCACTCTGATTTTCCCAAAGGTAGTTATAATCAATAGTACCTGAATGGAATAAAACAAAGAATGAAGGATGCAACTATTAAACCACTATCATACTACTCCAAAATATGGCCTCTATCTACAACACTGAATCAACTGATGAAATTGGATCTAAATATTCTTTCTAAAACTGCCCATGGAATTAATTAAATGGGACCAAGGTCAAAGAGGTTGGGTAGGGAGGGTATAAAATAACTTTGGTTGATAGGAAATGTATGGTAGCATTTTATATGGTAGAATGGTATGATATAAAGAATAATGTTGAGATTATGGTATAATGGAAATGTTCCTCATATAAAATACTTTAGGTCTCTCAGAAAAACTAATACTTGAGGTGTATAATGTTCGTCAACTCATCAAGTTCATCCCTATTTGGTGTAGCAAGCATGTATGCTCTGAAGCCATAATTAACAAAAATGATGCAGGGGCCTATCCAATTGGGTTTGATCTTTCCCTTTTGTTTATTCTTAATCATGGTATTTTTTTGGTTTTCTTTAAGAATAAGATCACCAAGCTCAAATTCTCTATGTTTGACCTATCCATTATAGTGGCCATGAAGTCTATTCTGGTATGATTTTAGTTTATTGACTATCACCATGTATTTTTCATCAAGTAATTCTATGTATTTTAAGTGAGATATGTGGTAAGATTTATCATCTATAACATGTTTCAAAGAGATGTATAAATAAGGTAACTCGACCTCAATGGGAAGAGTGGCCTCAGTACCATAAACTAGGGAATATGGAGTGGCTCTTATTGGGGTATGGTAATTAGTGTGGTATACCTAGAGGGAAAAAATATTTGGAGGTGTTAATCATGTCCAACATCATTCAAAACATTTTTAATATTGTTGATAATGGTTTTTTTAGATGCTTTTGCTTGGATATTAACTTGTGGGTAATAGGCAATAGAAAAATGTTAAGTAATGTTGTACTCCACACATAATTAGTTGACGTATTTATTATTAAACAATACATCATTATCAGATATAATGTTATATAGGATACCATAATGATAGATGAGATGGTTAGAGATGAATTTGTAAATTTGTTTTTGAGTCACATAAGTGAGGGGTATAGCTTCAAACCACTTAGTGAAATATTCAGTAGTGGTAATGATATGTTTATGGCCATCAGATGAGGTTGGGTGAATTTTCCCAATTAGATTGAGGCCCCATGTATCAAATGGCCATGGCATAAGCATTGGTTTTAGTGTTTTGTCTAGGTCATAAATTAGATTGGTTTGCTTTTGACATTTATTACACTTTTTAAAATACACAGTTACATCTGCATCTATAGTTGGCCAATAATACCTAGTATATAGGAGATGTTTGGATAGTATGGCCTTGCTTGTGTGGTCTCCACATACTCCTTCATGAAATTCTTGTAATGCTAATGTTGATTCTACTAAATTTATATAAAGAATTAGAGTTCTGTCAAAGCTAAGTCAGTAAAGGGTTGGTCCAAGTATGTTATAATATGCAACTTGGTGGGTAAAGGCCTTAATTTGTTTGTAAAATAGGTTTGGTGGTATAATGTGGTCATGTAGGTAGGTATAAAGGTTTGAAAACCATATAGAGTTAGGACCAATAATATTAAAGATCATTTCAATGGTTTAAGGTTCATGAGATGGCACTAGAATATTTTCAATGAGGAATTGATATTCTTTTGACTTATCTAGATGGTGAATCAAGGAGACAATGGTGGCCATGGCATCTATTATTCTATTACTATCCCTTGGTATATGTTCAAATTGTACATCAGCAATTTAGTATTTAAGAGTGTCAACCATGGCTTTCTATGGTATCAACTTGTCATCTTTGGTTTGAAAGTAGTATGTAACCTAATTGATGATTAATTAAGAATCACCATACACCTTGAGATGTTGAATATTCCATTGTAATACCTAATGAAGCCCTGTAATGAGTGATTTGTATTCAACCATGTTGTTATTACAAGGAAATATGATATATAATGATTTAGGGATAAGATCCCCCTATGGTTTAATAAACAATAGGCCTACCCTCAATTTATGTTCTATGAATGATCCATAAAAATATAGATTCTAGTGTTACTCCTTGAAAGGTGTTTCAATGATGGTCATAATGGACTCATCTAGGAATTGAAATGTTGGTGGTATTATATCTACAAGGGGAGCTTCAATAAGATGATCTACATGTACTTATCCCTTGATGGCCTTTTGGTTGATGTATTTTATCTCAAACTCACTGAGACGTATGATCCATTTAGTCATGTGGCCTTGTAAAGCTATCTTGGATAGTAGATACTTGAGCAGATCTAATTTTGAAACTATGGTCTTGTTGTTTAACATGTAATGTCATAGTTTCTGAGATATAAAGAATATAGCTAAATAGGGTTTTTCAATGGGCATATAATTATGTTCATAAGCAACTAGTATATGGATTAGATAGTACACAACATGTTATTTTCCATTATAATCATGTTGATATAGAAGTGCCCCCATGGCTTTATTAGTGGATGGAAAGTATAGCAGGAATGGTTTTCCAAGAATAAGTGGCAACAAAATAGGGGAATTTTCAAGATAGTCCTTTAAATATTGAAAAGATTTTTGGAATTCATCATCCCAATGAAACATGACACCTTTCTTCAAAAAGTGTGTAAAAGAATGGAATTTGTGAGCCAACTGAGAAATGAAGCATCAAATAGATTGAATCTTTCTCTGCAAACTATAGAGCTACTTCAAATTAAAAGGTGGTGACATCTTGGCAATGGCTTGTACTTTGGCTGGATCGACTTCAATGCCTCTACAAGACATAATGAAGCTGATCAATTTTCCTAATGTAACTCAAAAACACACTTCTTAGGATTGAGTCTAACCTTGTATTTAGGTAGTCTCTCAAATACTCTACATTGTGTTATTGGGTGATCAGTGGTAGTCTTTGATTTTCCCAATATGTCATTGACGTAGTCTTCAATAATTTCATGAATCATATTATCAAATATGATGGTCATGGATCTTTGGTATATGACCCCAACATTATTGAGACCAAATGGCATAACTGGATAACAAAATGTTCTGCATGAAGTAGTGAACACTATGTTTTATTAGTCTTTTGGTGAAATCTTGATCTAGTTATATCTTGAAGATCTATCCATTAGTGAAAGAATTTTATACCCAACTTTGGAGTCGATAATCGTGTCAATGTTTGTTACAGGAAAGCCATACTTGGAATAAGCCTTGTTTAGATCTATGAAATCAATGGAGATTTATATTCCTTTTATCTTCTTACTGATTGGCATAACATTTGATATCCATTTTGAATAGTCAATCAATCAAATACATCTTACTTCTAAGAGTTTTTCCAATTATTTATTAACTAATACATTAATAAGAGGATGCATCTTATGCAATTTTTACTTCATGGGTTTGGCATTAGGATGCATAATAAGGTGGTGTATAACCAAAGTGGGGTCCAAACCTAAAATGTTAGAGTCTACCCTAAAAAATATGTCAACAAATTACCTCAAAACGGCTATAAATATGTCACTTTCTTCCTCAATGAGGGATGGACCTAATTTGATCCATTTTGGATCTCTAGAGTCTTGATGTTGGCTTTTATAGTGTCTTCCACAAAAAGAGTTGAAGTATCTTCCAAAATGGTTGACAATGATTGGAATAAGCCTACAATGGAAAAGTCATCTATTCGGACTAGATTTTCACGTTCCCCTAGATAAGATGAATTTAAATTTCCCAATGGTAAGTGTGGCCATGTGACCAACATTATTGTAAACTCTTAAATGATTTAGTCAAAGGCATGATTTTATTTAAAACTAAACTTGGACCCATAGGAAATTTCATCATTGGTCATCTCCTAAGCTATGTTTAAGGAAGGTTGAACACCCCCATTTAATGGCACTTGAAATAGGTTTTCACTAGAAGACTAGCCTTTCTATTTACTTTTACCCTAGACCAAATGTGCCTCAAATAGGTTTTCACTTTAGGACCTCAATGTTTTATTTATTTATTTAAGGTTAACGGTGTTCACCCATTTTCCAAAATAGGCTATAGGATCTAGTTTGATTGAGAACCCTTGTTTGTGGTCTCCCAATGAAACATTGTCTCTTAGGCTTAGAAAATCAAAACAGGAATCATCATTATCAAACTCATGTACAGGCACTATGGATTCTTACTAGTCCTTGGCTATAAGTTGAGGGTGATAAAGAGGAAGTAGATTGTGGAAAATAACTAGTCTAAGGTATAAATAGCATGAGTATCAAAAATAATGGTACTGGATAGGTCCTCATAAGGGTTGTGATTAGTCTCTACTTTATTGTTAGCATCATCATCACTAGTCATTGGCATTGGAACATGAATAAGATACATGGGGTTACCCCCAAGTAGTTTAATTCTGAGACCATATGATCCTTTATATCGAGTCACGAATGTTTTCTCATGTGTTCCTTATTGATTTGTCCTAAGACCACCTCCTCTGTAGGCATGCTTCTCCATGATCCTATTAGGAATAGGATACTTGGCATTTTTATTACAAGTAACCAATTTGTCATTATATAAATAGTATTCATCATATGCAAGTGGGTCTTGTTCTTAACTAGTGGTCAATGTGAAAATGATAAGAGCTAGACTATGCAGTTTACCTTTTCCTTTTCATTTCCATTCCATGCAAGGTGACTTGGATTTAGGTATTCCATAAGACTTGGGTTTATGTGGAAGTTTGGAAAAGTGGATTGTATTCTGTGTCAAATATTCTCCTAGGCCATTATCTATGATGGTAAAATGATTGGACATTTCTAGAGGTGGCATGTGGGAAGATGACTCAAGGTTTTTTGGGTTTATGTAATTGGCCTCTAAAAAATCAACAAGAATTTATTTCCCCTTATCCTTTTTGGGAACTAGATCCAAACCAAAGTGATAACTATAAATTTAATACTCAACCTATAAATGTTTGTAATGTTTATAGGGTTATAAATCTCTATTGATAGTGACATTTATGCCATAATGAGAGAAATTGAGACACTGATGCAATGTTGAAGGGATTTCATGAATTTCATGTATGCAAGATCTACCCAAGAGAAAATTGTATGACAAATTTAGGTCTAACACATGGCATAATGTATCATGGGTCAAAGTCCCAATGATAATTGGTAAGCTAATGGTGTCTTGTGATTCCCTCTCTTCATTGTCATAGGCTTTGGTATTGATATTTTTCAATTAGAAATCGACTGTTATGTATCCAAGATGCTTGATGAGCTTTAAAGACAATATTTAGGCTTGATCCATTATTTATGAGGACACATTTCACTTTGTGTCACATTATGACAAATTTGATGTAAAATGGATTATTATGGAGAGGGCCAAGGGTTGACATATTACTTTGGTCAAAGGTTAATTGTTATCATAGGGCTAGATGTCTAACTAAAACTTGAAATTTGTCTAGGCTTATGTCATTTGGAACGTAGAATTTTCCAAGGAACTCCAACAAGATGTTTTTATGGGTAGTAGACATATACAACAAATCTAAAATGGAAATTTATGTGGGAATATTTTGAAGTTATTCCAAAATATCGAACAACATTTCCTTGACATTAGCATATGGCTTGTTCCTAGCTAGAACGATAGGTTGGATGTGTATAGTGGTAGATGGTTATGGGTCTAGAATGGTAATGTTTTACCACTAAGTTTTGATTGCATAATCAAGATTAGATATAGGACCATTATTACTAATAAATGATGGTGGAGGGGGATCAAATGGGATAAGTCTTGATTATTAGTGTACTTGTATTTGGTCATATGATAAGGATGAGTTATCAACATAAGGCCATAAGTAGTAATCCCTATTTGTTTGTATGCCTATATGCATTCCTAGGTCAAGGAAGAATCACTAACATAGGTTGGTTGGTTGTAATTGGTTAGAAAAAATCCTATTCAGTTAGCACTTGATCTTGGATTGATGGAGATGGTGGAAATATGACCTCCCACACTATGGGCTACAACTTTATTGTAGTCATTTTCAACTATGTGGTAAGTTTTTTGGGTATTGGCATCATTCTAGCCTTGGTTCTACCCATTTGGTTGATGTTTGTGTTATTGCTATTGGTTTTTATATTATTGTCTTATCTATTGATACTATTGTTGTTATTGCTTTGGTCTTGGTTATTGTTGCTATTGCTTTTTATTTTTATGTTATGGAAAAGGGTTTTAATTAATACCCAAGTTTTGATTAGATGTAAAATATATATTATCTAATGTTGTCTCACTATTTTCCAACATATTTTCAATTAGGTGCTTGATTTATACATAATGACATAAATTATGTCCATTAACCCAACGATATTGACAAAATTCATTTTGTCTATACCAATATGGATAATAAATGCCCTCAAGATAGTGCTTTATAATTAACCAACTAATTAGATTTATAGTGTCTAACTTATGAAACATGAATTTAATGGTCTCTCTAAGGTCTCTAAAGATGTGATGATTAGGTACATTTCTCCTCGAAAGAGATATTTTTAAAGGAAAAAGTTGTTGTGCTTATTGAGCTAGTATATGCTAATATGAAAGCTATGCTTATTAAATGGATTTTTGGTGAGGATTAATTTTAATTTATGGTATGGATATAACAAATGGTGTTTACACCATTTGTATATGTCATGACTCGATTACTCCATTTTAAAAAACATTCTTGTTATGATTAAACTGCTTGGATTTTTCATAATTACTAGCCTAGGATGGTTCTGATGCTTACCCTTGGACTTGATTTTGGTTTTGATTTTAGTTATTCCCTTGGTTTTTATTATAATTTTGATTTGATGAGGTAATATTGATTATTAATTTTCTAATAAGGGTCTTTTTGAAAAACAAACCTTTGTTTATGATTTTCTTGAAAGTGTGAGCACATTGTAGCTCCAGATGGTAAGATATCTCATTGTGTAAATTTTTGTTAAACATAGTGTCTATTTTTTATCTATTAATCTATGAGTGAAATGGCTGTCAATTTATCTCCATCACTATAAATATATTTCAAAACTTTCACTAGATTTAAATATCTTGATATTTGACATCTTGTCAACCATTTTCTCATGCATCTTCCATCTAAATAATATCCAATAGCCTTGAGTTTACAAATTCTTGATTTTCCTCCATATACTTTTGCATAAACATGTAGGTTGGAAGCTTGAGTGTGATGGGGAATATAGGTTCCTAGCTTTATACTAGTAAGAAAGAAGATGATTTAAGAGAATGCTTTACTCTTTTTCTATCTACCCAAAGGGCATACTTGAGAAGTTTATGCCATGTTCTATGTTTTTGTCTACATCAAACTTCTTAATGTATTTCATCAAGTTCTAGTTCATTGATTTAGACACTCCATTACATTGAGGGTAATGGTTAGATGAAAACTTGAGAATAATGTTGTTGTCTATTCTCATTCTATCATTTCTATTAATGTGAATGTTGACTCATTATTAGATACCAAAGAGATTGGAGTCCCAAATGTGGTGCATATGTTTTATTCCAAAAAATTGATCACTTCTTTTGGTTTACATTGCTTGGTGGCTAATGCATCAGTCTATATAGTGAAATAATTAGTATCTATTAGAACATACTTAAGACCTTATAATGAGTTGGGGTTGATTACCCATACAAAATCTAGTCTCCACTAGTCAAAGGGTTTGCCAATCATGACTGGTTGTAAAGGCAGTGTTGCCTTTGGCTCTTTAATGCTGAAGATCTGACATGAATAGCACTCCCTCATATGTTTATGGGTATATTTGAATATGGTGGGCTAATAGTATCTAGAATTGAGGATTTTTTGAGTTGTTCTCTCAAGTGGGTTCCCATTCCTTACATTCTCATGAAAAATACTCATTATCTTATTATCTTCTTCCTTAGAAACACATATTAGGTATATACCTTCAATTTTATTTTAGTACAAGACTTAATTTTTTATGAGATAGTGAGTTGCCTTGACCCTTGAAGCTCTCTACTACTCTGTGGTCATCCATATAGGACAAGTACCATTAAGTAGTAATTTAAAAATAGATTCATACCATTCATTATCTTATAATATTTGTTGATCGACTTGCATAATACATAGCTTAAGGATGGTATTAAAAATCATTTGAATAAGACCTTGACATCTTACTAGTTTTGTAATTTTTATCTCTATGTCATATTCTTGAAGAACATATATCCACATACCTCTTCACTCTCCAAGTTCACATTATCTTAGAATTATCTTAGTGGCTAAATATAGTAAAATGGCATGCACTTTTCTCCTAAGAATTTAGTGCCTAAATTTATTGACAACTCCAACTAATACAAAGGCTTGTTTATCAAGTAAAGGATCATTTAACTCAATATTTTTCAAGTTAGTAATCATAAAAAAAATTGGATGGTTCAACCCTTATATTTTTAGAGTTAAAATGGTATCATTAGTTTGGTTAGAAGAGAAAAATTAGAAGTAAAAATCCTTTTAAAAGTTATGACTTATCAAGACTGGAGCCTGGCTGATTGCACTTTTGATATTTTCAAAAGCTTTCTTAGAATCCTCATTCCATAAGACTTTAGCATCCTCTTTAATAATATAATTTAATGGATTGAAAATTTATTCAAATATAAAAATAAATTTCTTTATAGCATTACCAAAAAAATCAATTATTTTTTACTATTGGGAGGCTTTATTTTGGATATAGCTTCTACCCTTTCAAGATCAATGGAAATTTCATCCTTATTGATGACATGGCATAATAGTTTACCTTTGGTAACAAAAAAATTATCTTCTTAGGGTTAAGGGATATCCCATACCCTTTGTACCTTTCAAACACATGTTGTAAATGCATGAAATGGTTTTCCCTATTTTGGAAAAAATAGGTAGATCATCCATGTAAATTACAATGCACTTACTAATTAGGCCTTGGAAGGCATTATCCATGGCTCTTAGAAAATTAAATCTTATGTTTATCAGTCTAAAAGGTATCTTATTAAATGCAAAGGTACCCCCCTTGGTCATGAAATCTATCTTCATTCTATCTTCCTTTTCTACTAACACCTGGTTCTATCCTAAAAAACCATCAAGAAAGGACATCATGATTGAACTTGAAACAATTTGTATTACCTAGTCAAGAGAGGGAAGATGATATTTTTATTAGATGATTTATCCATATTCGTAAAGTTAATACATAGTCTAATTTCACCATTCTTCTTTCTAACTAGCATCTAATTAGCCACCCAAGTAAAGTGCCTAATGAGAAATACAATTCTAGCATCTAGCAATCTCTTGACTTCTTTGAAGATCATGGGTTCCAAGATAGTATTTATAATTCTTTGTTTCTACCTGAAGGGTTTATAATTTTCCTTAAGAGGTATATTATGGGTGATGACTCTTGGAAAAAAATTATTCAAGTCATCATATGACCAAGCTATGACATCTTTGTATTTTTTCAACATCTCTTTAAATTTCTTGTTCTCAATATTAGTGTAGGCTTTCCAAATGTTAACTAGTTGAGGTTGATCTTGAGGCCCAAGGTGAACTACATTGTAATAGTTTCCACATACTTTTGGAACCTTAGACACTTTAACTAGTTTCTCTTGATAAAATAGCCTTTTTAAGGCAATAATCCATTTAGGGGTCTTTTTGGCATTCAAATGAATGACTTCACCATTAAACTTGCCTTATCTAACTAAATTTTCATCATCCTCATCAATGATATGATATTTAAAGTCTCCTAAACTAGGCATGAAGTTCAGGATCTATTTCTCATCACTAAAGACCTATATATGGTTCATATTGTATAGGATAGAAGGGAAAGGTATGAGCTCAATTCTAAAGTTTGGTGAATCTTAGTCAGGCATGATATTAGTTGTAGTAGAGGTAAGGTCATTAATAATTTTATTTTATTCCCTTATGACATAAATAATATTGAAGGCATCAAAATATTTCACTATATCCTAGACTCTAAATTTTTACCTCTTGAGGTATGATAATTTACACTAATCCTTGCTTCTCACTTGATTTACTACTAGTTCTAAATCACCATAAACTAATATTTCTTTGATTTTTTTTTGATGGAAAATTATAAACCTAAGATGAGGGCCTCATATTCTACAAGGTTATTTGTGCAAGGAAATTAAAGCCTATAATAAGCATGATATTTCTTACCAATAGGATCAGTTAGAACAATGCCTATTCTAGATCTAGCTTTACACCTAGCTCCATCAAAATACATCTGAAGGTTTATGATCACACACATTGGTAGTTTCTAGGGTGAAAAGTCCTAAATAAAAATCAATTATGTGTACCATTTAATTGATATCATTATACTCATTAATCATGTTCTTCTTTCTTGTATCCCTTTCAAATCTAATCTATTTGGGATCTCCCTTCTAAGGCAACCATAGGTGTGAACAATATGCCATATATCCATTTAAAGCCTTCATCCATTCTCTGCTTAAAATAAGTCCATATGTGTTAGAGATATGTATCAATTTGATGTAAACAAATTTTTGGACCCTTAGTTTAGAAGCTAATTACATGTAGATATTTAACAATTCTCCAACCACCTTGACTATATATTTATCTAGCTAGGTGACAACCCTATCAGACTTAATGGGGGTCAAACCAAGCTATTTAAAAACACCTATAGGCATGATATTTTTAGAGGAACCAAAATATAATAAATATTTATGAAATTTTTTACCAAACATTCTAACTATAATTAGGAAGGGTTGGGACTCTATTTTAGATTTATAGATGGCTACATTTGCATTATTAGTCTTGGATATCTTACTACATTTTTTGGATAAGTCAGTAATAGATCTCTTTATTCTATGATTTATGTCAATTAATGCAAGGTAATATTAATTTTCATTTTATTCATGTCCTCTACCATGTTATAACCAATCCTATTTGAATAATTGGAAGTATCATCGCTAGGATTAGGAGTACTTTCTTTTGTAAGTTCTAGATTATTGTCTAAAGTGGTATCTAGAGGAGTAAATAAGTTGTTTGAAGGAGTATAAGTAGTCAAAGGCTACCTATATTCTCTATGTCATAAAGAGTATGTCTTCTTTAAAAAATGTTGGAAGGCATGAACTTCTTCAAGAACATCATCAATCTCATTGTCTTCTTAAAAGAGGAAATCAAATGTTTCCACCATGAAGGTCTGGTCAATAGGCTTGGATCCTAAAGTACCTACACCATTATCCTTGTTAGTCACTACCTCAAAAGTGTCCAACTCTTCTTTAAATGCTTCAAAGGATTTACACAATTCAATCCAATAAATATTTCCATGCTTAGTAGTACAATGGACTCTACAATAATTAGGTAAATCAATATCAATAAGATTAATATCCATAGTCTTCTTTTCAAAAAATGGTTCACTATTATTATTGTTGTGGAAACTATCATAATTAAATCTATTATTGGGTCTATTTAACCTTTGGGAAGAGAAGTTCCTACCAAAATTTTCTCCAGTGTTACCAACATGTTTTTATAGATGAAGGAAGTCAGTGCTCAACTTTTAGACCATTTTTAGAATGGACTCATTTTCACTTTGGGGGTTTTTGGAATTATGGGCATGCTTTCTATTAGCACCAGTGGCTAGTACCAAGGTCCTTTGATCATTTTCATTAAATTAATTATTATTAGGGTGATTCAAGAACCCCAAATTCTAGTTACGATTAGCATGTCTCAAAGGCAATTGGTTTAGATTTGGGCACTGGTTGAGAACATGCACATTTTGGTTATTATTGGTAATGATATTCAAGATAGGCATATGTGGTTGACATTGGTAATAGAGTAGGAAATTTGACCTTGAGGTTTCATTAGGTTGTTAATGATCATAGCCTCAACATAAGATAAATCTAGTGTGTTCATAGGACCTACAAGCCTCTTGATGAAGGATCAATAACGTCTTTATATATTTTTGAGGCTAATCCCTAAACAAGTTTAGAAGGGTCAATGCTTCTATTGTAAATATTTTAGAACATAGCATTGAAATCTCTTATAAGTTCACTAGCATCTATTTTTAGGGTGGTAAATTCTTGGTATAGGACATAAGGGCTAATTATTTTTCTAAATTGGTCAATGAAGATGTTAAACTCATCCTAGGTGGTGATGCAATCATTAGGTAGGTTTAGGAACCACTCATATGCATCATATTTAAATTTAAAATGAAACAACGTATATTCTACATCATCATTAATTACATTTAACAATATCAATGTAGCCTTAAATGATTTAACATGTTCTTCTATTGTTACAATACCACTAGAACTAATAACTAGCAAATACTTTTCAAGATTTTGAGGGAGGTAATGAATTGAACCTTTTACATTGACAGGAGAACTTACCAACAAAGACATACCTTGATGATGGCTAAACATAAGAGTACCTTAACATGGTATAGTTGGCATAGACTTTAAATGCCTACATCTACCTTTGTCCCATCTGGCTCTCTTATGGACTTCCAACTCAAGTAGAGGCTCTATTATCTCTAAATGTGATCTTGTCTAGATTATTGGTAGTTTTAGCTTGAGAAATTTGGACCCTATTTGAGATATGATGTGTCAAACCAACCTTTGTAAAGAATAGGACTTATATTTACACATTAGGCTATTATTCCAAACATATATGTATAAAACAACATAGGGAATCAAATTTTAACTATGTTAACTAAAATATTTGTCAAATTATGTAAATATGGTTAACCTTTACACTTTCAATCCCATATGAACACAAATATATGAAATATATGCCAATCTATAATCAAAATAAGCTATTCTAACCTCAAATACTATAAATTCTCATATCTTAAGCTATCTTCACCAAAATTAATCATATAACCTCAAAAACTTTGATCTTTGTCTAAAGTAAGCACAAATATGGGTCAACGACTACGAAAATAAATGGTCTTCATTCTTCTAAGCAAAGAGCTATGCAAAATGGCAAAGATAACACCAATCTTAAATCAAATCACACCAAAATTAATAGAGATTTAACAAACTCACAAGCCCTCCTTCTAGAGCTAGTGGATCTCATCATGTTGATCCCTCTAAGTGTATCATAAGTTCTATTAGTGTTTAAATAACACTTATCCTTTTAGAATTTTGAGAATTCAGAGCATGAGTAATAGGTTTTGGTAATCTAGTTACTTATCATGAAGTAAAGGCTAAGTAAATTAAACTTTTCCATAAATTTATATTGGTTTGTGGTTGGGAGCTAGTATATTCCTTAATATTTGTTAATTTTGAGGCATCTATGTTGATCTTAGTGAGTTATGATCAAAGTTATACACTAAATATAATCTAAATAAATATTTACAATAAGATCTAAAATAAAGTGATTCGATAGAAAAAGAAGAAAAAGGAAGGGTATGGTAGAAAGAAAGTATGTGATTTCTTATCTTTTCCTTAAACATCATGATAAGGTTTTGATTTCAACTAAACATGCATTTAACCAACATATAGTGTGAATTAGAAGATTCTCAAATCCCACCATATACTAGGAAAATATCTAAGGGAAACATGAAAGATTATAAGTATGAACTAAACTTTTGATTTAAAGGTTTATTGTTTCATTCAAATAACATTTTCACATCCTAATGTAGATAAAATAGAATGAAAAAAATACAAGAATGTTTAACTAATTTATCTTCAACACAAATTAGCAACATTTTATAGAAAATGAACATTCAAAATTTATAAAAAAAACCATTCATATTCATGTCTTATAATAATAAATTGAGAGAGAAACCATGTAATAATTGATACAAACAAACTTAGACAAAATTTTAAGAATTCCTTGATTATATTAATTGCTAAGAACTATACAAGTTTTGGCTCAAAACTCCCTCTCTTACAAAATGGTACTACTACCTTTTATAGAAAACTCAGGTAGTATATCAGTTATTCATAAGATTGCACATTTACAAACATAAGGATAATTGTCCTTATTCATAGTTATACAATACACTTCTCTTTCTAAAATAAACTAACCTATAGGTAAATATGCCATCAAACTAGCTTATGCCTTTACAAAGTAATATTCCACATTCAAATATTACAAGGCTTTATATAGAATGGAATATTAAATAACTAGTGGGTCCTAGGTTAAAGATCTCCATTGTTGATCTTGGAGAATCTCCATATCTCTTTGATGTTTCTTACTGATAAGCTCCATATCAATATCTAGTTTCAAGAGACAAACATCCTTTTGAGAAGCCAAGTCATTAAAGTCCCTATCATTTCTTTCCATGATATCTTTAATGTTCTTGGCTTCAATGATATTTTCTTTAGTAGTGAAGATCATGACTATGACTCAATTGTTATTACATCTATATTGGCCTTGAATTTTTCTCCTCAATTCCTTCATTACCAAAGTGGATCTATGACTTTTACTCATCATCATCAATGATATTTATGGAGGTATAATTTGTATGGTTGGATAGCATGCTACCAAGGAGTTGTTTGATTCTTGCTATTAGCTCTTCATCATCACTTAGGATTCTATCCAAGATCTTTAACCAAGAACTTAAACATTAGATATTATCAAAAAATATCCCTAATATCTCATTCAAGTTGGCTAGGCTAATAGTTTTGAAGACAAAAATCCTACCCTTAATTTATATGTTGATAATTTCCCTCTTTTTGTCTTCTACATCCTACCATTGGGCCACCAATCCTTTGGATATTTCATTTTACTAGGTCAATACATATTTCATTAGTTTAATTTAATTCAAGGAGTCAAACATGTCATATAAATATTCTTCAAACATCTTTATTATTGCCTCTAGGACTGATAATATAGCCAGTGTTTCTAGATTCTCTTTTTCCTTTTCTAGGTTTTGTATATTCTAAGTCATACCCCTGATACCTAGTTTGATCTAAGTTAAATGGGCCTCAGCTTATCCTTCTATGTATTCCTCATGAATAAGATTCTCAATAGGCTTATAACATCTAGTGGGAGTTAGACCAAAAAATGGCTCAAATATCTAGAATGTGAACTCTTCCCTTTTAACCACGGTCTTCTTAGTTGGTACCCTCTCCAATCCTATTTTTGGATTTAATTGTATACTAGGTTATGATGTTATCACTTTAAGAGGCTCAAGAGTCTCCACATGTGTGTTACTTGAGGCTATTGGAGTGTCCATTTGTGTTCCCCTTACTCTTGTTATGGTAACTATTATTCTTTCTTCCTCCTCTTTCATCAAAGCCAATATCCATAGCTTGATTTCATCATGGACATCAATGTGGAATGTTTGGGTCAAGGCCTATGAGTGGGATAATGTGGGAATATTCTATACTTTCATATAAATTAACCATTTATAGATAATTGGACCATGAATGGGGTATTTATCATTGAACAAATTGACCTCACTCATGTGGTGGGTGAAGGTCAATTTGGGCTTCTTTCCCTAAACTAGGACCAATGCCAATTCTAATTTCCTTTTGTGTTGGGGTGATATTGGAACCATGTCCAAAGAAAATTCCTTACCTCTATCTTATTTTTCTTCCTCAATTTGGGATTGGAGTTTTTTATTTTTCTCTTCTTCATCTGACCCATGTGCTTCAACAAGCACCCTAAGTGCATCTTCTACTATCTCATCAAGTTTTAATGCAATCATATCTAGGAACTCTTTTGGAGATTCTAGTATTTTAGATAGGGCTGAGGATGATCCTCCTTTACCATGTATCTCTTCTAGTTTCTCTTTACTAGTTACTTATATAACCTATGTTTGAGGTTATTTCAATCTAACCTATGGCTATTATAGATAAGGACTAGGCGATGGCACAATCAATAAGTGATATTATAGGGAAACCATTTTCTAAATCTTACCTAGTGTCTTATCATCTTCCCTCACTAAATTTGACTCTATCATAATGTTTTGCCTCTTCATATATATATAATACCTTTTGGAAAGTAGAGGCCTTGATGTAGATTAGGTCATGAACACCTGACTGATGCTCATTGGCTTTTGTTATGGTTTTGTACTTCAAATGTTTGGTGATCCTCTCATTGGGGTTTCATTGCCTCAATTCATTTTTGCATGGTATGAATGAGTCCATATGTATAGTAATAAAATTAAAATGTTCCAAATTTTACAACATAATTCTACTAATTGTCAAAGCAAAGGGATGGAGTAGGCCATTTTTTTTTCTCCTTGTAGAATCCATCTATACCATGAAGAAGATAGTATGCAATTTTTTTTTGCTAATTTGGTAGGCACATAGATGGCTAACATATGGGGTTATGTCAAATTCCATTAAATATTTATTATTGTGAAATATAGGTATAACCATATATCCCCTATCAATTCCACATACTTCTTAGCGATGGGGCTGATCTTATCCATTGGGATCCCTGTGATGGTTTCCACTATATTTGGATAAATAAAATCATAAATGAACTACATGTTGTGTCTTTATTTGAATATGTGAATCTTTGAATATTTATGGGAGATAGTAGGTCTCCCATCATGTGACCAATTCTGAATGTTTTGGATATTTATGGTGGCCAAACGGGTATCAAGTAGATAAGACATCATGTAAAAGTGGTTATTGTTTTTCTTCTTGATGGCAATGAATTGTGACTTCAAATGGATATTGATAGTCTTACCCAATGGGGGAGTGAGTCCCTATATATACCATGAAATAAAAATAGGGCACCTAGACTTTGTCAATATGTGTGGTGGAGGGTGCTCTAAATAACCTATTTAGAAAGGTCATGATTATCATAATCCCCTTCTTGAATTGGATAATTGAGATTTTCTCTATGGGGTCTTGGATTACTTGGACTCTAGTGAGTAGCCATGGATCAAGAATTATGATGAGGTTATGCTCTCTAGTCCACTTTTTAATGGTGGGTAGGTCTATTTGTGGCTTACATAGATTATAGTAACTTTCAAAAGCTAAGGGGGAAATGTATGACACGTTTTTGAAAGTATGCTCATGGACTATATAATCTTACTTAGTTTTATAATCAATAATAAGAGGAGCAAGGACATTAATGTAGTGTAATACCTCAGGCTTGGTGATAGTGTAATAGAGGCTAGACATCTAGATAGAGTCTAAGTAATTGTATCTCAATAAGATGGTTGCATTCTTCTATTATGCTCTTGTAAGATCTTGCATCTCTTCAATGGTCTATAAGAGTTTGTACCAGTTCCTATTCCCATTGTTTAAAACTAAGGTATCAAGGTTTGTATCTTGGAAAACTCTTCCCTCATTGTGTAAAGCTAAATACAACTTAGTTTCATCTCTTTGTTGTTGTCTATGAGATATCATGATTATAGAAGTTACAACTACTTACTACTAAATTACAAGTAACTTCTGGGTTAATTCTCTTTTTCTTATATTGTAATTGAACTCTTCTTGGTTTGAACATTAAATTGAGTTTATAATAGGGCTTTTATGGATGCTATGGATTTTCTAAAGCTTTAATGGCACTACTAATTTATATTTAGGCTCATTCATGTCTTAGATTTTATTGAGACCTAAGCCTTTATACCTTTTCCTTTTCATGTGCACAAAATCTTTAATTTTGTCATTTTTTACTTGTTTAGTGCCCATGTGGCATCCATTCATTAACTTTCATGGCATTTTTCATAAATACCAGTGTCTAGCTATTGTATTTTGAAAATATAACATTTCCTTCATGTCATGAAATCCTTGTTTATAGATCAGTGTAAACTATTGATCATGATCATAGGGCTTGAGAATCATAGGCTAATTTATGTAGATCTCCATGATTGTGCCATTTGGTGCCTTCATAGGCCTTCTAGACTCTGCATTTTGATTAGTGAATGCATTCTAACCACATATAGATCCTATGGGCATTCAAGGTTTCATTGAATAGTCTTTGACATCTATGCTCCATCTGATCACCTCTCACAAGTAAGTATAGACCATTTATCATGATATGAATGGATGCACGTGAGTGGTCTATTAGATTGAATGCTTTAGATTGTTCAGGTATGTTTCCTCCATTTGATCAATCTCCATGATGAAGTGAGATCCATTGATCCTACAAAGGGTAAGAACATTAATTAGTGCAGGCACCTAGGAAGGGACTTAGGTTAAATACTTTAGGCTAAGGTTTATTTCAAGTTAATAAGTACAATACAATATTTAGGATAAAATATTTATCCCTAAGTTTATAGAATGTATATAAAAGGGACCTAGGCTAGATATTTTAGGCTAAGGTTAATGCTCTATTAATAAACACAACATATACTTTAGGCTAAAATATTTATGCTATGTTCTTATAATACATCTAAAGGGCCCTAGATAATAACTGGTCCAAATGTTAGGTTTTAACCTATGGTTTTATTATATCGATAAACATGATAAGACATTTGGTTTAAAAAAATTAGGCTATGTTTTATGTCATAGGGATATTTTAAAATAAGACTTAATATAAGTCTTTATCCTAATGTTTATTTCATATAAATAAATGGAATTAAAACCCTATGAAATACACATAGATTAAGGATATGTTTTCAAGTATTTAGGCAACAAGTTCATTTTATCATTTGAAGTTCAAAGATCATATGTGTTTGAATATATTTCAATGGGTTCCATTGATTTGTAATGTGATCCTAGTAACATTTTCAAGTGCATCCCTATGTATAAGAAAAATATTTTTTGAGCTTAAATTTGATGGTCTTTTAGATGTCAATGACATCCTCGCAGGCATCAAATGAAAGTTTTAAGAATGCCAAACTTAAGATCATGAATCATTAGGTTTAACGAGCTTAAATTTGATGGTATCACAAACTTCAATGATGTCCTTTTGGATGTCAAATCATGGTTACAAGAACATCAATTTTAAGTCCATGATGTCCCTTTGGTCCATAGATCTTTGGATTTACTATGCTCTGTCAGATCATCCTTCATGATGAAGTGAGAGAGATTGATTAACATCCAGGGATATGCATGCCATTAGTTCTTGAAACAATGAAGGAGATCAAGTTAACTAAGGACCATTTCATAGAAACTAAACTAAGACAAAAGCCTAAGTTTATAAGCAAAATAAAATAGGTTCATTTTAATGTTATGGTTTTAACCTAACGTTTTAGCCTAAGGTTTCATTGTATTAAAATTAATAAAATGAACCGAAGGATAAAAACTTAAGTCAAAATTTTAATGCATGGGGATCCTTTATTATCAAACTTGAATGCAGGAGTGCCACATGGTGGCTCCATAGGGCTCTTAAGCTTTTGAATTTTTAATGCTACATTCACTCTATCAGATCATCTTATGTGAGTAACTATGGATCATCGATTAAGATTTGAGGAGATGCATGCCATTGGTGTGATGGATCAAATGTTTTAAGTTCTTTAGACTTCATATGCTCCATTGGATCTTTCCTCATAATAAATCAAAAATCATTAGATCTACAATGAAGTGAGGTACTTAAGTAAGGATGCAGATTAATATAGGAACTTAGGCTAAAGTTTTAAGACTAAGGTCTCTTTCATGTTGACAAATATGAATGGGGTCTTGGGGTTAATATTTTAGACTAAGAATATTATAAATCAGACCATGGTAAAATAATATATTCTCCAAACATAAACATTGGACCATGCTAAAAACATAGGGAATGGAAGGGGGAAAAAGGGGGAGCAAGCATGATTTTTATGCTAAGGTTTGGTTATGTTGAAAAACATGACCAAGCCTTGGCATGAAAATCAGGCTTAAGTCAAAAGTTGATTCAAAGCATTCCCACCAAAATTTGAATTCAAATCAAAGGCATAGGTTAGGGTTTGCCAAAAGAGGGATTCATCACATGAATTTAACTACTAGATGTCATTCAATCAAGACTAGTAAAATTTTGATTATGGTTAATCTATAAATTCTAATCATGATTTATAATAAACTTCTATGGAACCTAAAACTTAAGATATGATGATCAATTATTAGCAACATTAGGTAAGGTTAAAAACAAAACATTAAACAAATGGGCCAACCTCATTAAGCATAGATGATCCTTAAATTTTAGTAATGTGTAGATTATCAAGCTTTTAACATTAAGGTTTAAAATAATCACAAGGGTCACTAAGTTTGTAGAAATGGGGGTATGTTGACCTCAAAAAGACTGACATAAATAATCAAAATATCTTTGTGATTTTTTGAGGTAGATGAATAATTTTTCAATACCATTCTAAAAGGTAAACAAACATAAATAAATCAACATCCTAAAAACCAAAAAGGACACACTGCACTCTATTTTAGTTCATGTAAGATTGTACAAACCTTGGGTTGCTCCAACATCATCACCGTGAATGAATGATCAATTGAAGTAAGGCTAACATTATCAAGTGGTACTCATTAAATAAATTCTTATTATCATGTAATAATAAAAAATAAAATATCTATACTAATCAAGAGTGTCCCCATGTACAAATTTTGAGTATGGAGTGTGTTGGACCCAATAGGTGTGTTATCCATAAAAAGACCTATGAGGTTGGTTAACACCATCTAAAAGGTTTTTAGAAAGCTCTTATCTTTGAGAATTCAACCCATACTTATAACTCTCATCTCTTTCATCAAATATCATTTGTTCAAGTTAAGAAAATTAATGATAGCATAATAATGGTCCATATATCTAGTCATTATTTTGATTGTACTTACAAATTTGGCATGATTCTCAAGTTAGATATGAATAAATACTATAGGGTGTCTTTGAACTTAAAAAAAATCTTTGAATTGTTTTATTTTCATCTTTAATTCATAAATTTGATTTCCTCTTACATTTATTTACCTATGTTATTGATTTTACATAATTGTTTTCCTTCACATATTGTTTTAGTTAAAATAGGTCCCAATAAATGGGATCCCTCATCCTTTAATATTTTCATTCTTATCGATGAAGTGTTAGGTAGGATTTTATTTGAGGCCCTCAATAAATGAAGATTAAAGGACTTAAAAATTGCTTCTTCAATTAAATTAGTTTCTCATCAATAATTCATTGATGAAACCATTATTTTATGTAAATTCTTAATGATAGAATATAAATAAGTTAAAAAACTCCTAAGTGTCTATGCTTAATTTTAGAGGCAATGTGTCAATTTAAAAAAAAACTCACTTTTATTCATCAATATGTTTATTTTGAGAAAATACAAAATATATGGTATCCTAGGTTTTGAAATTAAATATGTTCCTTCAACCTATATTGGCATACCCATGTTCAAAGGAAGAGTAGATATGAATATTTGGAACTCTCTCCATGATATATTTTTACACAAATTGTTACGATGAAAGGGTTGTATCCTTAGTCAAGTTGGTAATCTAAAAATTTTCAAGAGTTCACTTTAAATCCTTCTAATTTATTTAATGTCCCTTTTTAAAATTTTGTAGCAACTCAAATTTTATCATAAATACTTGATAATGTTCGTTTTGGCCCATTTTCACTTTAGTTAAATTGAGCACTTAATATCAACCTATTTCTCCACCTCACTCTATCCTAAGAACCTATATGGACCTATCCCATTATAAATTTTTATCTTATGCCTAAATAAATGTTCTAAATTATTAAGAAAACTACTCTAAGCATCTTTATAGACATCAAAGACCCTAAAATTCATATGTTTCCTTATAGGACAATATCGACCTATATGGGTTAGTAATGGTAGTTACTTTTATCCTTAAGTGTTCTATCTTTTCCTTCCCCTCAATAAAATTCACTTTTAAAATTTATACCCTGCATTACAAGTTGGTCTATAATTTTTGGATAGTTAGCATGATTTTTTCCTCTATTGTATTTATATAATGAAACGTCCAAGTTACTTATTCTATTACTTGGACATTATAATATTGAGGAAACTAACACTATTTCACATTAATAATATCTTCCCTATTATTTCAAAATATTATTGTAATCATATGAAGAAGTCCTTAGCTAAGTTGAGAGCTTGTTTTATCCAAGCCAAAGAAAAGAATTATCAAATATTGAATCCATCTATACATTCATTCATATATTAAAATGAGAACAATTTCATAAAACACTCTAAGATGTATACCTACATTGGATTGATTCCCAACTTTCGATTAATGGATATGTATGTATAAATTAGTCATCATGGAGATTATTGAATCTAGCTTATCCCATTACACTCAACCATTTTCAATTTGTAGGTTTTTCAAATATTGCTAGCTCTATTATGGTTTTGAATATGAAGAAGTTATTTACAAGTCATTCATGTGCATCAATTTTTTTTTCAACATACATAGTTAATTTAATCAAATACAAATGATCTTTCCCCAAGTTCCTTATTTTTTAGTAGAGAAAAAAAATAGTAGCAAAAAATAGTGCCAGTCAATTCTATCCCCTCTTGGAAATTTATTCTCTCAACAATTATACTTCTAATTTATGTGGCACTAATAGAATCAGTATCTATTGATCATTTCCAACTATTTTTTAGTTTCTCACAATTAAATTACCTACAAAAAACATCTAAATATATTTTTTCTCATATTTGGTCTTATTTCATTTGAATGTGCTTTATCAATTTTGATACTTTGTTTTTATTTTTCTTGTCTAAATTTTCTTTAGAACATTTACTTTATTTATAATTAGTTTAGTTTAATTAGTTTTAATGAACCTATTAATTCTAAATTTTGATAAAACATATTGGTGAACCCAAAATTTTTATCATTGCTTCAAAAACAAATTCCTATAGTTTAGATAAATTCTTAACCATTTAACATTAAACAAATTTTATTTTGACCTTGGATCTAATTTATGACATTAAATAACTCATTTTGAACTTATATTTAATCATTCACATTGAAATCACCTTATTTTTACCTTAGCTTTGATATATATATAATATCCCCTTCAAATAGGGAATATAGAAACACAAACAGTTTTGAACAAAGATACAATCTTGTAGAATAAATTCAAATATGCATAAATAAATCATAATATAATCTCTCACTAGCAAATCAAAGATCTCATCACTTGTTCTTCTGGACAATTACACAATTGAGTCTCTGTCATACAAATAAATAATATGAAATATTTTGTCTTAAAACCTTGGGCTTTTGCAAATATGGGAATGAAACCTAAATTATGTCTCATCTCGGCCTGATGTGTCGAACACACAGTCACCGACATCGGTCGATATACTACCGATGTCAGTCTCTGTAGATCCTTCTCTACCAACATCGGTCTTCAGTCGGCCGATGTTGGTCATTGGGAATCACTGTCTGCTGAGGTCGGTGTCTAAGCAGATCTGTACAGACCTGTACAGACTTAGTACGATCACCAATTACTCACAACCTGTCTATTTTCAACCCCTGATAGTTGAACAACCTGATCTCAAGAATATATGATTTTAATACAGAAGATCTATATTTTTATAACTTATTAGATTAAAACTAAATAAAGAAATATCTGAAATACTATGATAACTTCTGTGTGAAGCTATCTCTCAAATCTGTATACCTCTGTGATAACTTCTGTATGAAACTATCTCTCAATTTGGCAATAAATTAGCTGATATCTCATAGCCTCTAAATCGCACACAATGAAGAGTTGACATTCTCCACTATAATGGAATCCTGGAACCCTTGGCTCAGTCTTCACAGAAGAATTCTTCAAAATCAATAATCAATAATCAATGGCTAATCCATAATGGCCTCCATGAGAAACCCTTATACCCTCAAAAGATATGCTTGCCCTAATTAGGGCTTTCTTAAATTAAAATTAGGGTTTCTAAATTAAAATTAGACCAAATAATTAATATTTTATTAAATCAATCAAATATTAATATCTCCCTCAATACATGTCCAATCGAGCCCAAACGAAAGCCAACTCAAAAAATTCTGCTAAACGAAGCCACACCAATCTCCATCAAGACCCTCTAACCACCCTATCAGCCTATGAGGGTCACATAATAGGCTAACCATGAACTCAGAACATGTCAACTAAAAAGGGGACATGACAATCCACCCCTCCTGAAATTGCTTGCCCTCAAGTAATCGCTGAATGACAAATCAATCAATCCACCTGGATCCCAAATGTAGTCATGATCTCCACCACTGTCAATTAACATGAACTCCATGCCATGTCCATCTTTTGGCATCACATCATCTATAGTACTAAGATAAGCACCCCAACATTCAATCCATAAATGAAAATCAGCAAGCAAACTCCTTACCTGAATAATATCTAAAACTAGATTGTGAAGGCTAAAAATAGTCATATCATCATCAACCTGTGACCCGACTGTAACAGAAAGATGAGTCTCTACCACACATGATAACTCCTAAACTGAAATCTCCTCAAGACCAAGCTCATCCTCATATCTCCCCTGTGTTGGTGCCAATGTGCACGCGTCATCGTACTCTATCATGTCATGTGGTATAGGCATCTCCATCCAATGAAAAAACATATATCTGAAGCTGTTGCCCCATATTGCCTTAAGAATATGTGTCTTCCCATCAAAATCAAAGAGAACCTCCATGTCCTTGAGATGAAGAGTAACTTCCTCAAATGAATGAAGCCACTTCATACCCAAGACTAAGTCTATGTCCCCCATGTCTACCACATAATAATCAGCCTTAAACTCATAGTTGTTCAAGCGCAATGGGAGGTCTCTAATCATACGCTCACACCTAAGAGTGTGACCATCAGCTACCTTAACTGTAATGCCCTCAAAATCTTTGGTAGTGAGTCCATGCTTATCCACAAATCTAGCATCTATGAAATTATGTGTGGCTCCTGTATCAAGAAGGGTGATAACCTTCTGCCCTACCAAAACTCCACAGAGTCTAAATGACTCATCTAACTGAATGCTGGATAGGCGTGCCTCCTATATGTGAAACTCTAACTCTACCTCTATCTTAGGCCCTAAAGCCTTTGCCTCTGCCCCCTTAGAACTCTTCTGCTGTTGGAATCCTCTAAATCTTAATCCTCATAATATTCCCACATCACACGATTTGCCTTGCCCTTAGGCCTCAAAGGGCAATCGTGATGGATATCATATGGACCTTTGCAGTAGAAGCAAAGCTTCTTCTTGCATAGATCATTAAGCACCTCATGATCCAAATGTGGTGCTACTAGATTGGCCTTTGAATCATTCTTTACACTTGATTTATCTATGTTAAAATCTGGTCTCTCTGTATCTGCATTGGAGCACTTATGGTCTCTAGATGAAGAAGTACCTTTGAAGTTAAATTTATGGGATGGGGCTGCCATCTCCATACTAGGCACCTTCTTCATAGCTACCTATAATGAAGGAGCATCAAAGGCTTTGATCCAACCTCTCAATGGCTCTGTCAATCCCTCCATGAAGAGAACTACCAATCTACGCTCAGAAATATTGGGCACCATGACTGCCAATCTCTGAAACTCCCCAATGAAGGACTCCAAGTTACCTATTTGTATCAACTATGCTAGATCTCAAAAGTAAACCTTGGGATCCTTCCTGTCAAACCACTCAACCAATCTATCCACAAAGTCCTGGTACTCTGTCACCTGGTTATGCTAAAGTGTTACCATACCATGGTACCACCAATCATGTGCTACTCCATCCAAGTGTAAAGTGGCGTATTTGATGGCCTCTATCTCTGACATTGGTCTCAATGCCAAAAAGGTGTCAAGCTTATGAACCCAAGCTTGAGCTATCATCTTGCCGCTGTCGTCAAAAGTGGTCAAAGAAAGCTTACCAGTAGCCTTCTTCAGCTCACTGAATTGAACTCTAGGCCTCCTATCCTGTCTAACTAATCTATAGTGCTCTCTCCTTAGAGTAACAAAATGATCAAAGGACATCTTCTCCTGACCATGAGGATCTAATAAGTTCCACTCATCAGTTGTAGCCATGAGGGTATCTGTAAATAGGCAATCACCTACCGCCTCTTCTACTGGAGCCTCTGGTTCATCTTGTATAAATGTAGGCCATGTAGGTCTATCAACGGTCCTGGAATGGGTATGCTAGGGTCTGTGATTAATAGTAGCACTCCTATTATCTCCTTGTTCCCCATTCTATCTATCAAGTGTGTTCATCCCCCTTATCATAGTCATAAGTGCATGTAGTGTCTAATTCATCTGTTGTTGGCTTGTCATCATAGCACAGTGAAATTCTCTGGTGTCCTAATCAACATCATACCTATGGTCCCTGGGTGGGCTACCCTCATGCCTGTCACTCATGATAATCCACTTTTATTCTAATAACTGGGTACCTTCAAGCAAGGCTATACTGCGTGTGTTATACCTATGTGGTCCTAACTCTTGTGGCTACATAAGATTGTCACACCCTTAGGATGGCAGGATTTAGCTCTGATACCACTGTAATGTCCCTTACTTAGGGGCTCCTTTTTTTCTACAAAAGCTCTGATACCACTATAATATCCCCTTCAAATAGGGAATATAGAAACACAAATAGTTCTAAACAAAGATACAATCTTGCAAAATAAATTCAAATATGCATAAATAAATCACAATATAATCTCTCACTAGCAAATCAAAGATCTCATCACTTGTTCTTTTGGACAATTACACAATTGAGTCTCTATCATACAAATAAATAATATGAAATATTCTGTCTTAAAACCTTGGGCTTTTGCAAATCTGGGAATGAAACCTAAATTCTGTCTCGTCTCAGCCTGTTGTGTCAAACACACAGTCACCGGCGTCGGTTGATATACTGCCAACATCGGTCTCTATAGATCCTTCTCTGCCGACGTCGGTCTTTAGTCGGCCGATGTCGGTCATTGGGAATCACTATCTGGCAAGGTTGGTGTCTGAGCGGATCTGTACGGACTTGTACAGACTATGTACAGCTGCTAATTAAGCACAACCTGTCTGTTTTCAACCCCTGATAGCTGAACAACCTAATCTCAAGAATATATGATTCTAATACAAAAGATCTATATCTGTATAACTTATTGGATCAAAACTAAATAAAGAAATACCTGAAATACTATGATAACTTCTGTGTGAAGCTATCTCTCAAATCTGTATACCTCTGTGATAACTTTTGTATGAAGCTATCTCTCAATTTGGCAATAAATCAATTGATATCTCACAGTCTCTAAATTTCACACAATGAAGAGTTGACGTTCTCCATTGTAATGGAATCTTGGAACCCTTGGCTCAGTCTTCACAGAAGAATTCTTCAAAATCAATAATCAATAATCATGGCTAATCCATAATGGCCTCCATGAGAAACCCTTATACCCTCAAAAGATATGCTTACCCTAATTAGGGTTTCTAAATTAAAATTAGACCAAATAATTAATATTTGATTAATCAATCAAATATTAATATCTCCCTCAATACATGTCCAATCGAGCCCAAATGAAAGCCAACTCAAATTTTTTTGCTAAACGAAGCCACGCCAATCTCCATCAAGACCCTCTAACCACCCTATCAGCCTACGAGGGTCACATAATAGGCTAACCATGAACTCAGAACATGTCAACTGAAAAGGGGACATGACAATATAATAGTAAAATCACTTTCTTTTGAGATTGGATTTTATGTGAATTTACTAATCTCCATAAACAAAAATATTTCTATTTTAGTGTATAAATTTCAGTTTTGCATTTATTTCAATTTTGTAAATAATATTTGACTATTTTTTATCAATAATTTTGTATTCAAGTTTGTCAAAAATGAACAAAATCACATGAGAAGACATGCGTACCATTAAAAAAAAATTATAGTCATATATGGCATGGGATTAAGAGTATTCATATATTCAAGATGTTCTAAGGCCTAGTTTATAACCTAAATTCTTGCATGTCCTTCCTCATCCCCATCTACCTCCCACAAATCCTCTTGATGGTGTTTATATTCATATCAATCAAAATTACAAAAGTCTAGTGCTTGAAAATCCCACAAAGATTAAATGGTCACTATGAGAAGATTCGTAAAATATTTCAAAAATACAAATCAATATTCAATTCAAGGATCACATCATTTAAAAATAATGTTACACATAAAACGAAGGAAAATCATGTTATATTTAATCATATGTATAAATATTCTTGGCTTACAAAGACTTCATATCAAAATTTGGGTTCAAAATCAACATACACATTAATATTGAAAAAAATGTGCATAAAAGGATAATAAAAGTTCAAGTGGGATTATTAGAAAAATACTTAAAAACATGTTTCTCACTTTATCTCTTATGCATATTATAAGAATATTGAAATACTGTTGTGCATATTATATAATGCATAGACATCATATAGATAGTTTTTGTTATTTAAAAAAAAAAACAAGGTACTATTGATAGTGGTGATCATATACTAGATAAATAAATCAAGACACACACTCACACTATGAGTATATTTCCTAAGGAAGAAAATAAAGTATAACATGATTAAAATTAAGAAAAATAAATATCACACATGATACATCAAGATAAATTACTAAAAAATCAATTTTAAAAAATAAAATTGTAAGAACCAACTCAAGATAAAAAGAAAGCACCTTTATGAAAAAAATTCTCATGAATTTTTTTTTTAAAGTAACATATTCCCATAAAATATGATGGTACAAATATGGTTTATAAATATTCAAATACTATATCTAATTCATCCACATAGGAAAGATATAAGTTTAACACTACAAAATATATGCTTACATATTCAAGTCAAGGATTTCAAAATGGAAACTACTCTACATCTTAATATTCAAGAAGTGATATATGATTCTAATTTAATTCATAATGAGATGAAAGATCCTAATAATGATTAGCATATTTAAGAGAATAAAAATTTCATGAATATAATTACAACATATGGTGTAGTTGGTTTCTCATAAACAAATGAAAAATATAATCACATTGGAATATATCAATTTCAATAAACACCTAAGAAATTAGTTATCTACAAAGATTATGATTACATTGATGATTATTATTATAATTATACATAAGATTGGTAAAATACTCATGATGATACATGACCTACATAGATGCATCACATTTATGATATCCTTATATTTTAAGTAACATCATTTATTGTACATAGCTTTTTGATTAATTCTATGTACACTTAAAATCAAACACTTAATTTCATTTAATTAAGTCTTATATTAACACTTTCATACCCATTAAAATCACTTTCACTCTAATTATTAATCAACATAGGTTAATTAAACTAATCTAAACATTATTAAAATTTCCATAACTTTGGGAATGTCTATATTTATCTAAAATTAAAAATGTAGTATTACCTCATCTTGGTGACATCACAAGGGAAAGTTAGTGGAAAAAAATAAGGGTGAAAGAAAGCACTTACACCTTATTACACACTCCTTATTACACCGTATTACACACTCCAAAAGGGGTCATAATTGAACTTGTCTTCCAAATATATTCCACATTCCAAATGTCCTTAAATGGACCCTCTTACATTTCTAACCTCAAATAATGATGATGGTGAGGACTCACTCCTGGCCATCCATTTGAAGATAAATATGGATGGCCATAATTGATTTAACACATATATAAATTACATATCCCACCTCATTTATATAAAATATTATTCAACTTAAAATTACTCCATCGAAATACCTAAGGATCTTAAGAAATTCTCAAGCCAATTCTCTATCCAAATCAAGTGTAGACAATGGGAGATGTTGTGTGCATGTGTATTCAAAATCATTAAATACCTATATTTATATAATATGAACACATAACTATTTGAACTAAAAAAGGAGGTATTTTAAGGAAGGTATAAAATGTTTGTGTTTTGTATTCTATTTGATTCGTCTTTTGTTTAGTCTTGCTCAAACATAGTGAATATGCTTAGGGATTTACTTTCATTCAATAATTTTTGATGTGTATTAGATAATGATCAAACTAACCCTATTTGGATCCATATCTCACACAATGGTGCACATAGTGGTAGGTATTTATAATTAGTGAAAATACTCTATGAAATTGGTGAAAACATCTTGTATTTTGACATAAATTGTTGTAAAATGGAAAAAATGCACTTTAAATCAATATAAACAATCTATACTTTCTATTTAAATATGTTTTTAAAATATATTATTATCATTAAAAACCTAATAAATATTCACATAAATACTTGACTTATTGATGAAAACACCCTACATATCGATGAAAACACCTTATATATTTATTTTTTTGTGTTTTAGGAAAAAGATGGAAACATGAAGGAAAACAATAGAAATGTGGACAAAATTGAAAAAAACATGGATGTAAATGATGGAAACATGGATGAAAATGGTATAAAAATTAAAATGGAGGAAACATGGATGAAAATGGTGAATTCATACTATGATTAGTAGTCCAAATTTTAATTCTAGTTCTTCCCCATATAAACACTATTTTGGGTATTATTTTGAAAACCACATGTTTTCTCATGAAGTTTATAAATTTTTATTTAATTTATCTTCATGTTACATATTTTATACATAAAATATAAACTGAGGGTTATAATATGTTTCTTATATGTTCCCATTAGAAATAACATATTACAACTTTATCTTATTTATCATAGGTTTTACTTTTCAAAGATCACATTGTGAACTTCTAACTACTTTCATTCAGGTCCTTGGTAAAAAAAATGGGTTTGGAACTTAAAACAAAGAATTTTTAATTTTTTCCAAACATTTCAATTTGGATTTAAAATGAAAAACACATCAACTTAGGTTTAAAACTTATTCATTTCCATGTCATTTCCTTTCTCACATTTTTTTAGTTTCTTTTTTATTATTGAAGTGTGTGTTTGTGTAGTTACTTCAATTTTATACTCTCCCCTTTTTAAGGTGACCCAGAAATGTGAAGATAACCATTTAGTTTTTTAATCCTAGGAGATTTTTCTAGTTATGTTCTTCAATTTCTTTTAATGACATTCTTGCAGATTAGAAATGGTGATACATTCCATTTTTATTTTAGGATATGTTATTGGTCTATCATTTCCTTCTTGTGGATATTTAGGATGTCTTGAGTGGGGGTTGATATCCCAACATTATTACTAGCCCTCTACATCTGATGAGGGATATAAATGATTGGCAGGTATCATTAGGTCCTAGAAAAATACACCATTAAAATTTTCAT
>JARHVA010000860.1:1567500-1632500 GCA_037957365.1 Torreya grandis
GACCTCTTTCAACACCCATGTGTTGTCAATCTGCAATCTCAGCTGCACTTTCCCTTTGCCAACTATCTGACAAGGCGTACCATCCCCTAAATAGAGCACTCCAAAGTCTCCCTGTTCATACTCATAGAACAAATCTCTATTTGGGGATGCATGAAAAGATGAACCACAATCTAAAATCCATGATCCTACCTGACTATCTGAAGAAAGTATGAGAGCGTCCTACATCACAATATTTGCATCCTTTGCTTCTTCCATACCTGCATGTTGGTTTTCTTTGTCTCTCAACCAACACTCCTTCGTATGTCCTTTTTTTCCACAAAACCAGCAGGTAATACCTTTGGACTCGGATCTCCTTCCCAACCTTGATTTCCCTTGCTCAACCTTCTCCCTTTGCCATCCCCTACTTTTTACACTTAGAGCATTCCCTGATGATTGACCTGTGCTTCTCCTGCATATTTCCTCATTCAAGATCACACTCACAACATCATCAACTTTTAAGATTTTAGAAGCAGATGCAAAATTACTTACTACCATAACCAAACCATCCCAACTTTCAGGCAAAGAACATAAAATCAAGAGAGCCTTTACCTCATCATCAAAAACAATATTGACTAAAGCTAGTTGGTTTACCAAACCATAGAAATCACTGAGATAAGTATGTACTAATCCACCTTCCTGCATTTGCAAAGTAAATAGCTGCTTCATAATATATACCTTATTAAAAGCCGAGGGCTTTTCGTATAAATTTGCCAAGGACTTTATCAAATCTTCTGTTGTCTTGCACTGTGATAAGCTGGAAATCACAGATGATGCAAGGCTCAACCTTATGGAATCGAGAGCCTTCCGATCAAGAACGTTCCATTCTTCATCCTTCATATCTGTGGGCTTGCATCCAACCCCACCCAACGGTAAGTACAAATCCTTCTAATACAGATAGTCCTCAATCTGCATCCTCCAATGTTGATAATTCTTGCCGTTAAACTTCTCCATTTGTAGCCTACTTTCTTCTACCATTGCTGAAGTCCCACTCAATCAGAAAACCCTATGAATGACCTGTAATCAAAAACAATAACCTGCTTCCTATAAACTGTAGCTCTGATACCACTTGTCAGGAGAAGAAACACCTATAACAATCAATATGCTCTGATACTAACTGTTAGGTGACCCCTTATCCAATAGAAGCACAATTGATTACTTTATTATAAGCAATTAAACATGGAAGTATACCAGAATGATAAAGTAACTAGAAAATTGAGACAACAAAGAATTTGAGAGACAATACACACTCTTTGTATTAAATACTACTAGAAGAAAATACAATAAGGAAGATGCCACTTCTTCCTCCACCTCAAAGGCTTGCCACACCTCAAGACCTTCTTCCCTCTCTCTCTCTTACTCAACACAACAACTCTAAAGCCTGAGTTATTATCCCTCCTTGAATGCTTCAGCTGATCTCCTTGACCTTGCTAGCTTCAATGCTTTTACTTGCCTTTATGATTATTACAATACATGCCTTATGGGTCTTTAAATAGGATCCCATGCTTACAAAAATAGAACTCTAGTTACAATAATTAGACACACAGCTTATGACTATAATTAGTCATTTGACATGCAAACACTCACTTCACTTAACTGACTGTTCGTCAACAGTAGTTCTGGACATACACAGGCGACTGACGCCGGTCCCTGCTTGTCTGGTGCTGCCGATGTCGGCCGACTCTTTGTCGTCACCGGTCTCCTTCTCCACTGCATCTGACTGACGTCGGTCATACTGCCGACGCCGGTGGGTCTGGTTCTTCAACATCCTTCCTTGTGTCTGCAAATAGTTGAAGCTTTTAGCTCCACACCTTAACAATATATGTATATATGTATATGTATATATATAGATATGTGTATATATATATATTTATGTGTATATATATATGTATATATATGTATATGTATATATATATATGTATGTATATATATATATATTATATATGTATATATATATATATAATATATATATATATACATATATATATATATACACACATATATATATGTATATATATGTGTGTGTGTGTGTGTGTATATATGTATGTATATGTGTGTGTGTGTGTGTGTGTGTGTGTGTGTGTGTGTGTGTGTGTGTGTGTGTGTGTGTATAGACACACACACATTTTTGAAAGGCACATTTTTATTTAGAAAAAACCCATTACTCATCAATTACCAAACATTACCCATTTTATAAAAGTACATCATCCAAAATATTTAATTATCAAGTAAAATGTGAATAAGGTACTTGTGATAGCACAATCCAACATTCTCCCTTTATGGTTATAGTTACATCAGTAACATTTTCCATTTTAGATCCAATATCAAAACTATGTTCCATTATAAATCTAGTATTAGATTTAGCATCAAAATTTTAAGTAATGTCATCCTCCACATTAGATTCAAATCCCCTTGAGTTAGATTCAGCTTGAAAAGTGGAATATATTTTTTTTGAGGTTAATTCTATATATATATATATATAGACACACACACATTTTTGAAAGGCACATTTTTATTGAGAAAAAACCTATTACTCATCAATTACCAAACATTACCCATTTTATAAAATTACATCATATTAAATATTTAATTATGAAGTAAAAGGTGGATAAGGTGATTGTGATAACACAATCCAACATTCTCCCTTTATGGTTATAGTTACATCAGTAACATATTCCATTTTAGATCCAATATCAAAACTAGGTTCCATTATAAATCCAATATTAGATTTAGCATCAAAATTTTAAGTAATGTCATCCTCAACATTAGATTCAAATCCCCTTGAGTTAGATTCAGGTTCAAAAGTGGAATATTTTTTTTTTGAGGTTAATTCTTGGAGGGGTTTTTTTTTTGAGTTCGGGTACCCAGACCCTAAGATAATTAAAACATAAGAGATAAAAAGTTCTAACATAAACCAAGATATAAAATAAGACAAAATAGGGCCTGATCAACCAAAATATAGACTAAAAATAATAAAAGAAACTAAAAATTAAAATTAAAGAGAATCTTGTGCCTAATCCATGTCTAAATTTATTGAGATGTCCTCGTATAATATTTTATTAATTTTAAGGTTAACATCAATTTTAAATAGTATTTTTTCTTTATCAATGGATTTTTGTGATCCACTATATTCCCATTACTTACCTTTCCCTTTTCTAGACATCTTAGCTTTGGATAAATCTCTAAGATGTTCTTTGAGGCTATCAACATTATGAATCCCATCATAAATGGCTACTTTGCTAAAATTTACCAAGAAAATGATTTAATTTTTAAGCTTATAATTATCATTATCCAAAATATCCACCTTGAATTGGAGACTATAATTTTATGTCATCCTCCTTTGCTGAAGTTATTTGGTTTAATCAAATGTTCTCCTTATACAAAAAAATTACCTTCCATTTAAGGTTCATTATCTCCCTCATGAACCAATGCATCAAGGAATTTTTAATGTCTATTTTTTCAACCATTCTATCTATACTCTCTTTTCCTTTAAGGAAACTAACAATATTGTTGAAATTATCATTAAGATCTTTCTATTTCTTGTTAGTAGGTTTCTTACCTTTTTATTAGGGTTCATCTCTAGCCACTTATTTCCTAGTTTCTAGAGTGTTAGTATCGAAAAACATATCCCCCCTAATCCTCATTATAAGGATCATATTTAGGAACATTTATGTCATTTTCAACATTAATGGAATCTTCCATAGAACATCCATCTTTACTCTACTTGCCATGTTTCCCTTGTGAAGCCACTAAAGATCTTGATGAACTCCTCAGGCATTTGTTGATACTCTCTTATGTCTTAGAGGTTTTCACCTCATAAATGCTAGTCATTTTCTCAACTTATATCATGGGATTATTTACCTCTATAATCTTGTAAGTGCTGCTAGGGTATTTAATCCATACTTTTTTATATTCCTAATATCTATAGGAGCATCCTCCCTAGGTTTTTTTTACCTTGAAAGATAACTGGATTAGTTTGGCTCATACCCTTAAAGTATTTATGAATGACACATATCACCCATTGATGTCTAGGAGCTAGATAGTTTCCTTTATTGAAATTTAGGACAAACACTTAAAGTGAATGCAGGATGAAAAAGGTAGGATGAAAGGAATGTCATGTTTAAAATAATTAAAAATCATAAATAAAAACCATATAAAAACATTAAACCTACCTTCAAGGGTTACATATTATGGTATGTGATAGGAAACTTCAAAATACATCTTGGGAAGTGATTCTTGATCAAATCCATTATGTAACATTTCTAGAGTTTCCCCTTCCTCTAGGAATATCTCCTTATCTCTTTTGTAGTCTCTATAAGACTTGTATATTTTAGTTTCCTCAATACCCAAAATTTTTATACATGTAATAAGATCCTCTATGATTTCTAAAGTGACTCCATTAATATTAATGGATTTGTCTTCCCAAACATTTGAAAACATGGTTGAAATGTGCCTATCATGACCTTTGATCTTATCCATGAACCCTACAAATCCCCAAACATAAAATGCCTCCTAAATTATCTCATTATTATTTACTTCTTGTAGAATTTTGGGTATTATTTGATGTAGTAAACCATTATGCTCTCAAAAAAGCATACATAGTGGTGAAATAACCTTTCCCAAATCTAGATTGTAGACTCTTAAACATAGAATCAAGTGGTATATTTGTTGTTTTTGGTGTTTGAGAAGTCTTATATATAATATATATATATATATATATATATATATATATATATAGTGATAATTTTATAAATGTATCTAGAATCCTAAGATATAATAACTAATCAATTACAATACCCCAGCTAAAATAAAGGTCCCAATATATCTTACCTCTAGGTATTAGAGGTTTCCCAAATACATCAAAGGATATGTTTATTAGATATACCTTGATTCTTTATCCTTTGTAGAAGGTCCCTAGAAAGCTCTTCAAAGTCCATCCATGAAGTTTGTCCCAATGAGGTCACACCTTTATTAGTGAACCAGTCCACTATAGAGTTTCCCTTCCTATAAATGTGTTGAATAAGAACTTGCTACATGGAGTTAATAATGCCTATGTCTTCCTCTGTAACATGTTTAAAGGTATAACTAATGACTTTTTTATTCGATAAATTATTCAAAATATTTAGAGAAGCTACCTATAATATAAGTTTTTTAACTCTCAATTATTTTTTTAGTTTAATCCCTAAAAATATGAAATATCTTCAACCTATCATTTAGAACCCTTATGTCTGTCTTTAGCTATAACCAGATTTCCCTAGTGATCTCTTATGATAACACCTCCTTGAACTAGGCATGGATTTCCTTTTGAATATCCATCAAATTTGATCTTTAGATATCCCAACAGAGGGTTTTCATTTAGTTATTTTTCTAATTTCATCTTTAGGCTCCAACTTTCCCAGCTCAGAGGTATCAATTTGCCAATTGTGAGATGGAAATTATTCACACTAGAACAAACTTTTACCTTTCTTAGTTGGCACAACATTATACTTCTCCAAAATGTTATCAAATATCCTTTTGGATATAAATTTATTGTTACATCTCTTATCTTTTAAGATCCTATTATTTCTCTATCCCTAAATACCATAAATGATATAGACAAAGAAAGTTTCCATATATTCTTGAGAAGGGAGTTTTGAAAGGGACACTCCAAAGAAAGCCATACTTACATCAAAGAACTAGATTGCATATAGAAGACATTAAATTTTTTAAGAAAATATCTCAAAATTTCCTAAGAGAAAGAGTAGCTAACAAGTAAATGGAATACATATTAATTGTATTTTTCACAAAGGACACATCTAATAGTTAAGATACATCCTCTTCTTATTGATTTTTCCATGATATGAATTATGTTTTGAACCTCTAGCTAAAAAAAGAAATTTATTTTAGGTATAATCCATTTTTCTCATAGCATCTCCCAATTGCATATGTCTTTAGGATTATATTATAGAATATCACATCCCAATTTAACTTTTTAGTTACCACTAAAAGACTCCTTCCAAACATGTTGATATTCTCTATTAATACCATGTATATGAATGTTTCTCAATTAGTTATTTGGATTGTATAACCTCATTGTATCATCTTGATTTAAGTTGTCCAAGATTAAAATTTTATAGCATTTAACTCCTTCCATCTCCTACCAATACTCATGAACATTAACCAATATTTATTCTCAATATCCTATTACAAATGCTTTCCTATCTCACTTTGATTAAGAGGAAGTTCTACGACCCATGCATATTTCCAAAAATATACCTTGTGTATATTTTCAATTTCCCATTTAGAACCAATTCTAATCAAATTTTTAATATAAATCAAGAATTTCCAGATATGTGAGGTATTTAGAAAATGTTTTTCTACAAGAACATTTATCAGGTCATGGCCTTCTAAGTATTTTAAAGAGAGAATTTTAGCCCAAGTTGTGTTAGTCTTGATAAATCTCCACACAAAATTTTATATAAGATCATTATTCATCATTTACAAGTTCTTTAGGCCAACAATGCCATATCTTTTCTTAGATCAGACTGTCTTCCAAGCAACTAGATGAAATTTATTTCTTTCCTTAGTTCCATCATAGATAAAATTATGTTGAATTTTATTTAACTTATCCTCAAATAATTTTGTCAAAATAAAAATTGAAATAAGATATACATGAAGTATATGAAACATAATTTTGATAAGTAAGACCTTGCCTACTTGAGATAAGAGCTTGCCTTTCCATCTTAAAAGATTTCTTTGAAATTTATCAACCAAAGTATTCCAAATTGACATAAATAATTGATTGGTAAAGAGAGGCATGCCAAGATATGAGGAAGGTAAAACCTTGATTTGACATCCTAGAAGAACTATTCTAGCTTGTCTAGCCACCAACATATTGAATAAATACACAAAACTGTTATCAAAATTAATTTTTTTATTAGAGGAATTTTCATACATAACCAAAAAAATTGATATTTATAACTTCTTAAATAGATTCTTCAGTTAGAATAATAGTGTCATATGCAAATTTATGATGAGAAATAAGTTTCATGAATCATTTTAGTTTAAAAACTTTGAAATCTTATGAATCAATGGCATTAGAAATGAATATACTTAGAGATTCAACCATATAGATGAAAATAAAAGGAGATATGGGATACACTTGTCTCACCCCTTTATCACTATTAAAAAAATCATGAGTTATGCCATTCACCATCATAAAAAACATACATGAAGTAATGCAAAATCTGATGATTTGTCTAAATTTGTTTTGAAAGCTAAATTGAGACATGAATCTATCCAAGATTATCCAATCTAATCTATCATATTTCTTAGAAATTTTGAATTTTAAAACAATTGATTCTCTTTCACTTTTTTCCATCAAATGAATGAATTCATGCACCAAAATAACACCTTAAATTTTTCTACCAAGGACAAATCTTCCTTGTTAGGTTTGAATGATTTTTTCCATGACTTGTTGCATCCTTATCAAAATTAGTTAGTGATAATTTTATAAATAGAATTACATAAACTTATGGGATGGAAATCCAATAGATTCATAGCCCCATCCTTCTTAGGGATTGGAACTAAATTTTTTTGGTTTGATTGTTTTAACAACTGAGCGATTGAGAAGAATTCATTAATGGATACAACCACATCATCTCCTATAATGTCCCAATTTGTTTGGAAAAAAGCTATAGTGAATCCATCCAAGCCATGCATTTTATCTAGGCTCGTCTTAGAGATAACATATTTGAGATCTTCATTAGAATTTAATACTATTAGCACTTCATTATCCTCATGATTTACCAATTTTAGGATCACATGTAAAACTTTTTGCTCAAATTTGATATTATTTTGAAAAACATTTTTGTGCATATTTTTGAAGAATTTGATGCTTTCTTGATTAATACCATCAAAATCAGAGGTGAACTATCTTTCACTATGATTTATTTACTAAATGGAATTTATATTCCTATGTTTCAAAGTAGACATGTGAAAAAATGGGTGTTTCTATCTCCTTCCTTGAGTCAAATGTTTCTATATTTTTGTCTCCAAAGAGTTTATTATCTTGTTACAATTATATGATAATCACATAAGAGTTGTCTTTTTTTTTCATATCTATATCATATCCCTTATCGTTAATATCTTCTTTAATATTTGATATTTCAAATTTTAAATCTCTTTTTTGAAGGTGACATTACAAGAAACTTGTTTATTCCATTGTTTAATCTTGTTTTTCACCTTTTTCATATTTTTAGATATATCGAACATAGATGAACCACTTCCATTTGGATACCACATTTATAAAATCCTATAATGGATATCAGGATGAGAAAACCACATGTGGTCCATCCTGAAAGGATATTTATTAACCTTTTCAATATGATCCTCTATGATCACCTCCACCAAATTATGATCTGATCTAATCCTAGGGAGTGAATTAAGAGACATATCATTAGCTTCTAACCAATATAAAGAAATAAAGAATCTACCCAACCTATATTGAATGATATTTTCACTTGATCTCCTATTGCTCCAACTGAATTTATAACCTCTTAACTCCAAGTCCACCATTCCTATGTCATAAATAAGAGAAGAGAATTCTTTCATGGTTTTTGTAAAAACTTGATTCCCTCTTTTTTTTATCCCATGGATGCAAGGGAGAATTGAAATAAATTTCCATAATCCAAGGTATATCTTTTTAATTATTCCTAAAAAAATTAATATCTTCCCAAATATTTCTATGTGTTGAAATAGTATTAGGAGCATAAATATTGGAAAGAGTAAAATACTTATTCTCAATAACATTAGTGAAAAGGACTACCATGTGATGTTGAGATTTGAGGATAGGTTCCTCTATCAAAAATTTAGAGTCTAAAAATGTAATAAGACCTCTAAAAGCTCTAGATGTAATAACACAAATCACTTTTACCTCACTCCAATATGCATTTTTATGATTCCTAAAAAAAATTCTCAAACTTGGATTCTTGAATATCTAAAATAACAGGTTTATGAATCCTTACAAAATTCCTAAATTTTTTTTACTTAGTGAAACTATTCATCCCTCAACTATTAAAATAAAAAATAACATGATAAACTAGTGGGTGAAGAGATACCTCCTTTGAATGAAAAGATTTTTTTAAATACATATATTATATTTTCCTTAGTACTCTTTTTGAAATCTCTTTCTTAGAATATTTTCTTACTTTTGGTAGCATCTTATAAGTGGGTGCTTTTCTTCATTTCTTGGTGAGTATCAAAGAAGATAATTTTGCTTTCGGAATTATTTTTATGTGTTACTACTATCTAATGTGTGAATTTTACCTCCTCATTTATGATTTTCATATGAATATTGATCAAATTATATTCTTTCAAACCTTTTATTCTACTCTTATTGTCATCTTGATCTTGTACTTCTTCATCCTACTAAAGTACTTCAAACTGATTTGGAGATTTAGGAATTGTTTCCTCTAGCACTTCTAATTCATTAATCTTAATCTGACTAATGATGAAATCAAATTATATATCTAAAAAATAATAATCAACCTAATCGAGGTTATATTTAAGAGAAGGTTGGTCTAAAATAATCATTGTGCCTCCTTTTACTAGAATTTTCTTCTCACCAAATCCTAAGATAGTCTTGGATATATTTAAATATTTTATCTCATCCACTTGAGATAAATTATGTCTTCCTAAATCAATCATGATTTATTTTGACTCTTTTTTTATTCTTAACTCCCAAATCCATTATGTTAACCTCCGATAGTTCTTTATACTTAAATGAAACCTCCCTTTCCCTTGCCATGAGGATGATGTGGGTAAAGAGGAGCACACTTTCGATGAATTCCTAAGTTTATGGATATTATCACATAAGAGGGTATATATTTAAATTTAAATTTATTGATATATAAAACCAAAGGGGATATGTATAAAAATTAAGGATAGGAGTTTTTGATTCATAAAATTGTTTACACAGAACCTAGTGTATATAAGCCTAGATCTGGTTTTGGTATCAGAATCAAAATCTATCAAATATCCAAATAATTAGGAAATGTTGATGAATAAATATTATTCTCATAACTCAATGGGTAACTAGGTATCCTCATCCAAATTTACATAAGTTTAATGTTCTCTTTCTCAAGGTCAAACCCTGGGTGCCATTTTTTAAGGAAATAAACTAGATTTTCCAAAAAAATAAGAACCCCTAATAGAATGTTAAAATCATATTTTGGGTTATTGAATTTGATCATAAAAAAACCATTAAACATTTATAGAATATCAATATGGCCTTTATGTCTCCATTTATCATTTACCCAAGTTGTAAAAGAGTTGATATTAGGTCTAACTCCCATAAACTTGCCTACCAATGCCTACTCCATTCTTGATGAATCTTGGAATATGAGAGGAGTGACTTGAATATGAATTTTTTTTCAATATTTGATATATTTAAGATGATTAATTGGATTTATTTTCTTCTTTTCCATCGATACAAATAAATTTTCACTCTAAGATGACTTACCTAGCACCTATCTAAAGTTTTCATTTTTTGGCTTGCTAGGCCCTCCTTGAAATATTCCATTTGTCTATCATTCATCCCCTAATAAGTCCTCAAAACAACTATCCCACATGATTTCCCTAATTTTATCACCATTTACTTTCTCCCCTTCTAAATTTAGGTTTGAAATCCTTTTCCCACCCACCTCTATCTCTACATTGAAAGCTTTTTCCACTTCCTCCGGTCAGCATTTTTTTAATAAAGTAAAATATATTAGTGAATATTATGGTATTGTCAATAGACTTTTACAAAATCTAGTTGAATCAAAATCAACCTACAAATTATCATACCTTAGTATATGTTATGACATTAGCTACACACTCCTTGTAAATCCACATAAAAACATTTGTTATCCTTCCAAAAAATTTGAGGATGTTTTATTCAAAATCAACACAAGTTATCATACTAATATCTATGAGGACTATGTTTCCTTTTACCCTTTCATTAAAATTACACATCCCTTTAACATTAACTAGCCTTGACATTATATTGACATACCACCTCTAACAATAATTGATTGGGACTAATAAAATCACACATTATTAAACTTACTCCATGGTGACATATTATTGGCATAATTTATAGGGATCCAAGACAATAGTAAGGCAAAATAATAACCTCCTATTGAAACCTTATTTGAGCTGATAGGGGATAATCAAATCCTAAAATCAACATATTATAGTGAGATATTGTTTAAGGTTTTAAATGATAATAAAAATCAAAATTCAACATTCCTTTGTGAAACCTTGTTTGAGGTACAAAGAGATAATCAAAATAAAGAGGATTCTTTTGTTGAAAACCTCTTTGAGGCACTAATATTTGACATGATTAGTTCTTCATTACTTGATGAAGGTATTATTTAAGTTAATATTATCATAGATGATAATCATCAACATATTCAAATTGAGCCATCTATTAGGCCCTAAAAAAAAAATAGTGTAGCCTTATTGACAAAATTTCTAGAGGCATTTGGCCCCACCACAATCAAAATAATGCCAAATCTAGAATCAACAATAATGTGTTACTAATATTCCCAATGTTCATTTAACTGCAAGTGATTATACATTCCATTGTGATCTTTTTTTATTTGATAGGTTAAACTCAAGTTTTATAGGGACCTAGAAATCATAGTTCAAAATGGAAAAAATTAAAGATAAAATAATAATTAACAAGTCAAACCCAACTTATTTTATGTAAAAAATTAGTAAAGCTTTAGAAAAATAATAATAAAAAACTAGACTGAAACACAAAGCCACCTTTTATATTTAGTTGGAGTGGGTCTCTTTCCTCCTCCCACATGTCTTCATCTTCACACATATACTTATCAATCCTCTAGTTTGTGTTCCATGGCCTTCAACCATATTATTTCCATGTTTTGTTGATCCTTTTTCCTTATCTATCATCACTTTTTCTTTCTTAGTGTTCTATCTCCTCAAGGTGATGGTGAAAATTCCTTTTCCTTTTGGGGTTTCTTCTAGCTTTCTTCCTTTTGCCATTTTTGGGTCCTTCATCCATTCCATCAACACATACACTTCCTACTTGAAAATTTTCCATTATTTCATATGTGACACCAATTGGTTTCCCAATTTTTATAGATTTTCATGGAACTCTATCAACCTTTGCTCGTATCATGGAATATGAGCCAAATCATCATCCTTATTACATACTTCTACCATTTTTTATTCATGAATTTAAATGTTAGGATTTTCAACACCCTAGGGAACCTATATATTTCTATTTACCTTCATACCTAATATATTATTTTTAGGAAAAGAATCATGGGATTTCCTTTTGTCATTCTTTCGGCCCTCTCGTGGGTGTGTCAGGTGGGGGGAAGGGGAAGCCTCACCCTTTCTATCTTTATCTAAGATATCCTTATTAGATTTATTCTCTTTAATAATTTAAACCACATATATTTATTGTCTCCTCATGAGGGTCACTCTTTTATAGTAGTATAATTTGTCCATGGTAAATTATATCTACGAAGGGTTTTTCTTGGAATGATAAGACTATAGATTATAGTGACATGAGGAAATAATATGGAAAACTAATCTAATTCCCTTTAAAATGGTTTAATGATAAGAAATGGTGAAAAAAATATTTGAGTGAACATTCTTTACAAAGTCAAGATAGAGAATTACATGTAATTAGACATCTAACCATCTCTGCATAAGATTGACCTTGGGAAATTCCTTCTTGTCCATTTAGAATATGGTATCTATCTCAAAGAAGGTTTGCATGAGTTCCTATTTCCACCTCTTGTATTTTAAGGCCATAGTTTCTTTACAAGACATGTTTTTGATGTCCATGATGATCTCTTTTATCACTTAAATAGTGACTTTATTGAAGATAATATGGTGATGTTTATAGCCCACTATGAAATCCTTAGCCAATATTTCATCATGCCCTTCATTCCTAAGCATAAACTATATTAGTTTGCTATATTTCAAATTTCACCACACTTTCTAGTTTGTTTTAAATTCTACATAGGAAACTTATTCACAATGGTCTTTATCTCCTCCATTGTTGTCGATCTTATTTCAACTTAGATGTTGAAAGTTGCAGTGGGCCAAGTAGTAGTTCTAAATTCTAATATTCTATTTTATTCCATAGTCATTACTAAGAGCCTTTTTTATGTTACATGTTTGACCATTGTAATCAAATTTGGTGTCATTATTATCATGTAAAGTGTTCTTTAACCTTTAATTAATAATTAATATTTTTCTCATGTGCATCCCCATCACAATATTGAGGGAATTTAAAGTATAAATCATTATTGATCAAGGGGTGGATATATGATGGGATGATGAGTGGTTTGATCCACATGGAGAGTTCTAAGTTGAGTAAACCAATATTATGAAGGGTTTCTACCACCATGTTTCCTTCTTATAAGGTTTATGAGATCATACACTTGGTTGAGTGAAGGAGAATCTAGAATCAGCTATGATTTGGCTAATTGTATGTGATGGTTTAAACTTTCCTGATAGGGAATTTAGGATGTTGAATGAGTCCCCTTATATATATAGTTTAGGAATGATTAGTTGGATATCTATCTTGATTCCCTAAATGGAATATTTGACCTTAAAAACATGGTTGGATTTAATTCATATTGGCCTTACATAGTCAACAATTATGGTCCCTATCTCATCCCCAATGATTCCATCACCCCCTACCTTAATACTATTTCCTTTGGATGTTCCATTAAATTTTTACTTCAACCACCCCTCAAAGGGAAATCCCATTTCATGAGACTCCTATCTAGAGTAGGCTTGGTGTGAGGCGTGATGATATTCCACTTGTTAAGAATAACTTGCTTAGCCTTATAAGGTCCCAACTTATCATTACTTACTACCACCCACTAATTATCCAAATAGAAGATTAGAGCTTGTACAAAGAACTTAAGTGTTTGGAACCTTTATAGCAGAAGATGTAGGAATTATATTTGGAAAAAATAAGAAAAAAAAAGTGGGGAAGGGATAAAAACCAAAGGAATACCAAAGAGGACATATTCCATAGAATTTTTCATTACATGATGAGATCCAAGATGAAGCTAGGATTGACCTAAGCTAAGTTGAATAATTGAATGAGGTTCTAGACATGAGCCCTAAATAGACAATAAAGGATTATATGATTCACTAATTATAGCATTAAATTTCAAATAACAAAAATCTTTGGGATGGTCATCCCCCATTTTTCTATATTGTCAATAGTAAGAATTTTGTTTATGAGATGTCAGCTAGAAAAAATGTTCACCTTAGGGGTAAGGTATTTAATCCAAAGGTTTTTATAGTAGGTCCAATCCTTTTATTGATCTAGGTTTGAAATTATTATTTATTTAATCATTTATTCTCCACTATGTTCTACAAGATAGAGGAGTTCATCCTCATTTGGAAAAAGAACTATATGGATTGGGTGAATTTGGTAATTGAGTTTGGAAATTTCTTGGGTAATTTCCACATTATTGGTCATAGTAGGAAAAGATATCCTTTTTGATCTTCCATCAGAGAGGCACCAATAATCCTTCACCTTAAGGCCTATATATTCTTTTTAGGCCTCCTTAAGGGTGTTATGGGGTGAGAAGAATCCAATGAGTAGGGAGAGAGATAGGGGTCCTCCTAAAAGTCCACATTTTCTCTATTTATAACATACCATATAATTACATTCTTTATTTGTGTCTTAGATATTTATATGGCTTTATATAGGGCAAAACCATTGATGGGACCTTGTTCTTAGAGAAAACTATCCTCCTCCTAGTTTTCCTTATTTTTATCTTCGATGATCCTAGTCCAATGATTTTTTTATTTCATAAATTTCCACCCAAATATATAAATTAGGGATTCATTCATGCTTTTTATTCTTCTAAGCCTAAGATCTCCAAAGGCTTTTGGAAGGAAAAAATTATCCCACGTAACTAATGAGAATATAAATCTATCTTTTGTGTTCCTCCATGAGAAAGTTTTTATGTCTTCTCAAATCTATCTATAATCCTACTAGGGATTTAGAATAGGATCATAAAGTAGACATGGATACTTTGGAAAGAACTTTTAAGGAGTTGATACTTTCCTACCTATGAAATGAGGGTTCATTTATATCCCACCAACTTTTTATAGATTATTTGTAACAAGGGATTTCATAATTCAATTTTCATTTTTCCTTTAAATAATAACATACTGAGGTATGTTGAAGGAAATTTTATTATTTTACATCCTATGATTCCTGTCAATATTTTTTAAAGTGATGATAAAGTACTCAGGAAGAAGGTAGAGTTTTTTTAAAATTGATCCATTGGATTGAATCCCTTTCATAGTTCACTAGGATACCTTTGAAAGTTGAAGCCTTCGAAATAGATGCCTCTCTTAGAAGGAAGGTATGATCTAAAAACTATTCTTGGGTAATTAGTAATATGTTTTGTTGTACCCTTAGTCCCTAAAATGAATTTTATTCTCTAGAAACTAGAAGACTTATGCCCTATTTTTATTCCATCAAAATAAATATATAGGGATAAAGTGGGTCTTTTTCCTGATACCCCAATTGGATAAGAATAATCCTTTAAGGACTCCATTAATTAGTATGGAGTATATGGGAGTAAAAATATAGATGTGGATTAGACCCCTAATATCCACTTCAATTCCAAACTTGTTAATCACCTTATCCAAGAATCTCCATGATATTATATCATTGTATTTATTTATTTCAATTTTAAGAAATATACCTACTTTAGTACAATTGGCCACTGAGTATAGAGTTTCATGGACAATTATGATTATGTATGTGATATTTCTTCCCTCCAAAAATACACCTTATTATTCTACTATGGTCCCTTCAAGCAAGGATTGTATATGAGTGGCCAATGTTTTTACGCAAATTTTGTAAGACATGGAGCAAAAGATTATGGGTCTAAAGTATTTAAGTTAATTTTCACATTATTTTTTAGGGATGAGAACCAAGAAGGTGTTATTTAGTTCTTTCAAGATAGTTCCCACCCTAAAGAATTTGCACACTACGACCTCCACCTCTAGGTGAATTATGTCCTAGAATTTTTGGAAGAAGAGTAGGGAAAACCATATGGGCTAGGGGATTTGTTAATTTCCTTAGATAATAATTCATATTAAATTTCCCTTGGTGATGGGGGTTTGTAGAGTTTTGTATTGTCCATCTGGGAGATGACCATAGGGAGGTTCTTTAGTAGATTATATTTCACCTACCTATCTCCAAATTCTATTTCTATTGGTAGATTTTTAAAGTGTCTGATGATTTATTCATTGATTAATAATTATAATATGCATTTGGATCCATCCTTGAGGAGGAGTTCATAGATCCTATAAAAATTCCTATTTATGGATGTTAATTGCTATAAAACTTTAGTGTTCCTATACCCTTATTTTAGCCAAGTGCATTTGGAATTATATTTACAAAAAGCTTCCTCTTTAGCATCCAGATTATAGGAGATTAGAAGGTTATTCTCAATATTGACCAAATTTTCATATTTTTTATTGATTTCCATTTGATCTTCTAAAATTTGTAATTCTTATTCAATGTTGTTTTTTAGATGAATATATCCTTGGATACTTATTTATTCCAAACACTAAGTTTTTATTTAATTAACTTGAGCTTTTTGATTGGAATAAACATGTTCATTCCATCCACTAGTTCTCTCCACCATTCATTGATAGCATTGTGAATGTCTATTTGATGTAACCACATGTTTCTGAATCTAAAAGTGAGTTTTTTGGTTTTGGAAAAAAATCACCTTCAAAATCAATTGGGTTGTGGTCTAACCTAATCCTTGGTAGAGAGGAAAAATGGATACAAAAGTGTAAGTCCTAGTTGAGGGAGACCAAGACTTTTTATAGTTTGAATTTAATGAGACTTTTCCCCACCCTTATGGCAGACTAGGTAAAAGGATTGCCTCTGAGATCGATGTCCACTAAATTCACACAAGTGATGAATTCATATAAATCTACCATGTTGCCCATGAATATGAGAGCTACTCATTTATTTTATGATGGTTTTAATGGTTAGTTAAAATATCCTACCACAATCCATTTCCATTCATTTCATTTTTTTATGAACACTAGTAGCTCATCCTAGAGTTTATTTTGCCTCATTCTAGTGTTGGGGGCATAAATGTTAGAGAGAATCCAATCTTCCTTACTATATTTATCTTTGAATAGAATAGTTAATTGGTGATTTTTTAAAGTTAAAACTTATCCATCTATGATTTTAATTTCTTAGAGGACTGCTAGACCTTTTGATTCCCATGAGGAGCTTATACTAGTACATTCTATGTTAAACCAAATTTCATTATTGAAATTATTAAGAGTCATCTCTAACATCATAGTTTCTTACAATGATATACTAAGGGTTTGTGTTTCTTTTTGAAGCCTCTAACCAAACTATGTTTTTTTAGCATTATTCTTGTTGTTGAAGTTTGGCATTGATGTTGTCATTGATGTCAAAGGTTCTTAATAAAGGTGTTCACAAGGTCATTAAAGAATGGTATTGTTTGATAGAATAATTGAGAGGTATGACATTCTCTTAGGATATTATAATAAATATGACAAAGGTATAAGATCATAAATAAGTGTTTTAAGGTTAGTTTTTAAGTTTTACGATCTTGAGAAGCCTAGTCATGACATTGGTCATTATAGGAAGAGACATTATGAGAAGGTATGAGCTTGGTGTTCTAGTGATATGGATTCATAAATGCATAAGAGGTTGTTTTTTCATGAATATGAGTCATTGGATCACTCATGAGAGTCTTAGAGTAATCCTAAAAGAGTAGGCCCTATAGACATGGTATGCAATTAGACCACCTCTAGACCCTCCTTGGCCTAATGAGGCATCATGATCTATTATCAAGGCATATGAAGGATGTTTGACATTTTTTTATAACGTGAGATGTTTCTTGAGAATATAAGTGAGGTGGAAAGTGCATGAAAAAAGTCTTGAAGGTTAGTTAAAAGGCCTAATTTGGTTTGTAGGCCAATGTCTATACAAGCAAATAGAGAGATAGTGGCCAAAGAGGTATGATATTCACATTTCAAGATAAGAATTAGCATGTGAGAATTTTTAGTGTTATGATAGTTTTCCTAGGTGTGTTGACCAAGTATGAGGTCAATTTGTTTAAGAAAAGGCATGAAAAGTGGTTTTGAGGTTTCTCAAGTACACAAAAAAAGGGTTCTCAACCCAAAAAAGACTCTTAAGTGTTCATTGGCACATGTAAAATCTAAGTGGGAACATGAGATATTGATTATATATGGTTAAGGTCATATCTAATATATCCAATCATTAGTTTAGGAAATGAGGGGTAGTCCTTTATAAATAATCATTAACACCAAAAATAATGTTAACCCTCTCTAAAACCCTAACACTGACCTGATGTGAAATATTGTGTTCAAAATATCCTAGAATGGTATAGAATTACTATACAAAATATTAGATAATGTATTAAACTCTTCCAAGCATATCTAAGTGTGATTTATTTTTTAGGTGAGTAAACATACCCTATAAGAAAGGCATTATTTCTTAGAAATTTACTGTAGCAATCAGAGTTGACCAAGTTAAAGTTACTAGATTTATGGAGGACAATGATTGAGACTTATATTTTATGTCCATGGTGGTTTCTAAGTAGGTTCTAAAACATAGGTGTGATAAACTAGTAATCCAAGTTGACTAGTTGCTAATAGGCCTAATGGTGTAAATAGTGAGAAAACTAAGTAGAAGTGAGAAGTTGATTACAAATGTGTTATCTTGGATTATGGATGAATCAAAGTGTTGTATCAAACACCATCCCTTTTCTAGAAGGAAATGGGGACCCACCTTTTTTTACATATGATATTAATAAGGTATCCTTTTCATATGTTTTAGGTGATGCTTGGAAATCTAAGACTTTTACTTTTATTATGGGTGATATTGGCATTATGTTTATTTTATTTATGAGAATAACTTATACACTATAGATGAATTCTTTGAGAAAACTCCTTTGGCCTTTGTGAAAATCTATCCTTTGGATGTATTAATTTTGTAAACTTTTAGTCTTATTTTCTTGGAGTTTATTCTTTTGGAAGCCTCATCTTAGAAGAAAAATTATTGTAGGGTCCTTGTCCAAAGTAATTATTCTAACAGAGTTTGGCCTATGGAAATTTGATTTGTTCAAGGATTTTAGACCACATTAATTTTATCTAAAACAAATTCCTGATGCATTATCCTTTCAGGCCTCTCTATCTTATTCTTTATAACTCTTGAAATGACCTTCATCCTTATGAACAACCCTTCAGGAATTTTGGAAGTGCCCTTTCACCTTTGTGAAGTAGACCCTTCAGACAAATTTTTCCCCAAAGTAGGTCCTTTGGATTCCTTCCACCTACACATCAATGCACTTCCAAATATCCCTTTAGTATTTTATAAGCTAAACTATATACCCCTTATTGACCATTTATTTAGGGCACATACCCTTTGGATTTGTGCAGCCTACCCTTCAACATTTTTTAATTTCATTCAAAGCATTACTAGGTGCACTTTTATATCTTAACCTACCCCTTGGGCTTTATGGGAGTATCCTTTGAATGAATTGTTTTGACCCTTTCTCCATAAAAATTCCTTTATAATTTATTGTGATCACCTTTCACCTTTTACTTTGGAACTGTTGTTTTGTACCTTAGCCATTTCCTTTAAACCTTTCATTTGAGATAAATACCCCTAAATAATTCCTTTGGGACATTTTAAAAATGACCCTTTTACCCAAACCATTCCCTTCATACTTATTTTTGTATCCCTTTCCTTAAAATTTTGAATCCCCAAAACAATTCCTCTGAAGGAAACCTACACTTTGGATTTGGCTGAGCCTACCCTACAAGATATTTCTCCTAAGTCATGTGCCCTTTTTCAAGTGGCCACATACCCTTTAGATATTTTGAAAAGGATTTCACCCTTTATGAAATATCCAAGTTCTCTTTTTGACCTACCCTTTGGGACATCCATCTTGAGACCTTTATTATATCTCTATTTCCTGTAGACTTTTATTTTGGGAATTTTGTTCAATGTAAAATATCTAAAAGAATTCCTCCAAAGGGAACTTGCCTTTCAAAATTATTGAACCTACCCTCCAAGTTAAAGGAACATACCCTTTAGTTTTTTCTAAAATTACATTTTGAGAGCTTTGAAGTGAACCTTAGGCATATAAAATTTCCCTTTAGAGATCAAAGGTGCCCTTCAACCCTCCAAACTACCCTTCAGGAATTTTAGAAATGTCTTTTGTTATTTATGAAGTAGACTCTTAGGACTTTGTCATACATAGAAAACCATAAAAAGTGGACCCTTCAGACCAAAAATACCCTTTAGACAGTTTGGAAGTACCATTTTTACCATGAAATATCCCTAAAAAATAATTCCTTTGAGACATTTTCTCAAATTCCTTTAGAACAATAGTTACAGACATTTTGTTTGAAATAAGTACTCCAACAAAATTATCCATGAACATTGACCTCAAAATCACCTTTTGGATGTTATACTTTTTAAGTGCTTCATTATAAGGAATATTATTTAATTTAATGTCATACTTAGTAAAGATAAAATATTTCCTATTTGATAAATACTAAGTATCCTGACCAACCCATACTAATGAATTTGAAAAGTGAACATTGCATATTTAATATCACATGAATTGGTATTTAATGTATGATCTTATATAGACAATACATAACCATTGAAGACATCATTTGACTTTAAGATATCTTGTGATCAAATTATTCTCATCTCTAAACAATGATCAAGAGCCCTAGTTTCTACTTTGAAGAGTATACAACAAATAATAATTGAGATAGATCCAAGTTGATTACATTAATATATAGGTATACACAATGTGAAACACATTGAGGAAGACATAAATATGAAGACACAACTATGGATTCCTCATCAAGGTCACCTTGAGGAACTAATACCCATTTTCCATTCCCAATGAAGGACTCCAAAAATTTTAGAGACACTATCTTTGATGTAGGGGTATTTGAAGATAATTATCATAATTATATGTAGCTTTGGGATGTAATTGATTTAGTTTATATGTTTTCACTAGATGATGAAATACTGCTATCAAAAAGGTTGTTTGTTCAAGAACTATTATCCTAAAAGCATCAAAGATTTCACTTCACCAAAAAAAAATCTAAAATTCATGCCATTTATTGTGCTTCTCAGAGATTTATTCATTTCTAGTAAGATATCCCAAGATTCCTACCACTTGCACTCTCACGGTGACATAGTGGTCACATGTATATCTAGGAATCATTTTCAGATATATCTAACTCTTAACATCCTAAATGTATACTATGAAAAGTATACGTGAGTATAATTAAAATAGAAAACATCAATTAAAAATGTGCTCTCTTCATGGTTTCTCCTAGGCTAGACTATCCTCTAGTAAGGAATGAAGCCAAAGGGAGCCATTCTAATAGACAAATTCAGAATGGGAGTTTGAATAGGTATGGCTTTAGTTAACAAGTTATATGAGATGCCTAGCATCTATTTCCTAAATTTGGATTGGGTTCCTTTATTGTATATGATGTTATCTCATGATGGTGTCTATGCCTTGGGGGAGGTTATTAGTTTAAGGTTGAGAGAATATATTCTACATAAAGACAAGTGTCCCACCTCCATGAGAGACTTTTTCATGATTTCATATTTGGTCAATATAGTAATGGGGAAATGTTACAAAGACTTGGGTAATATATGGGCTCTAGCTATAGATTTCATAAAGAATAGAATTTATGACCAATATTAATTCATGTACCTATATTCTTATTAGAAGTGCATGGTTAGAATTTATGAAGATGCATATCCACAAGTGTGGTAATCCATCCATGGCTCTCTCATGTGTCATATTGGGCAAAATATTTTTAAGAATTTAAGTGGAAATCATGATTAATTCTTATACCCAAACTTCATAGTTATTATGATATCAGGGAATAAGATGGAGCCTCTATGTCTCCCCAAGTATGTGCTTGATAAGCTAGTAGAATAGGATATTGCTTTCTAATTATGGAATAGCACCGAGGAATATTTGACTAGGTAAAATAAATATTTATTTTTTGGGAGCCTCATTACAATAGGTAGAAAGACATAATCCATGACAAAACATCTTGGTGATGTGACAACAAATAAGAACTAATATGTCTTCCCTACAATTCCATGGAGAGATTGGGACCCTCATAAGTGTATCCAATAACAAATTCATGAATTTAACATCCCTTAATACCATCAACATTATTGTATATGACTTCCTTTTCTTGATTACTATGCTAGATGAAGAAGTCTTGAAGTGAGCAAAAAAATTTGGACTATAAGAAGATCATATAAGGATGATCCAAATAGAGCCTAGTATCTCTACTAGGGAACTAGATAGTCAAATATCCCTTTTCAAAGGATGGTGGTATTTAGACTTCTCAAAAGGGTAGTCTAGAGAGTAGGAAGCTTCCTCATCTAAGGGACTTCCATTAAAATTAAAATTTAAATCAGTCAAGAAAGATTTTTGCCTCCCTGAGTCAAATACATTAAGGGGAAGAGAAATAGGAGATCCTATCATTTTGGACTCTAATGATGAAATGATGTACTACCAGTACCATTCAAGTACTTATGGCTACCCCTAATGTGTCTATCATTTAATCTATTGAGGTAGCCACTATATAATTAGTAACATTTCCCTTTCACAACTACCCAATTTAAGGAAGGACCCCATTGGTTTACACCCGAAAGCCAAGGACTCCTATAGTTAACCCAAAAACATAAACATCTCAAGGCTTACCCATTCCACCTCTAAAATTTTAGTAGTTGGGAAGAGATGAAGTAATCATCAAGGACCTAGAAGATGATTCAGATGAGTAGGCTAAATTAGAGGAGGCCAAATATCAAACCCTCCAAGGGGACCTTATTAAACTGTAACTTCAAGGTACTTAGGTCTTTGTTAATTTTAATTTATCTTTAATTTCCATCATTGATTAAATACATGTTTTTTTTGTGGAAGCACCCACACCTTGTACTACATCCACCCTTTTATTTCCTTCCATCTCTACCTTGATTCCTTCTGTTTCTATAATCATCATTGATCCCTCCACCATCACTACCAAGTCATTTCTACCATCCATTCCCTATATGCCTATTGGTACTTCAATTGTAAGAATTCAAATAAAGAAGAAAGCATCCAATAAGGTGAAGCCTACCCTAGCCACTCCCCAACTCCATGCCCAATCTAAACAACTATCCCTTCCACTACCCACTTCCACTTCCACCAAAAAAACTATAATAACCATCACAATCATGGGGAGGAAGGAAAAACCCCATGTAGTAGTAGTCTATACACTTCCTTAATTTAGAAGAGTGGACTGGTCCAAGATAATATAGACTTCCCTACCCAATGTCTTAACCAAGGCCAATAAGAAGCCAAAGAAGGAAGAAGAGGAGGCTAAATAGGAAATTATTATCACTACTACTAAAACACCTCTTAGTATTCCTCCTTGGGTAATGGATTTGAGGGGTCAAATGCCAAATTCTAAGGTCATTGAGCTCCCCTCTGTGTCTACTTTATATGACCTCATAACTAGTTATATCCAAAGAGTGAATAAAAAAACTAGAGGATGACCAGGGTGCAAACATCATTCTTGAAGAGCGATAGTCAGTGTTCTCCTTAATTAGGAGGCATAACAAGCAACTAAGGGAGACTATATATGAATAAAACCTTTCAAACCTAGCTTGGGAACATAAAGATATAGTATTGTCCATCCATGAAGGTATGGGTTTATTTCATGTGGAGCTAAAAGAGGAAGTCAAAGAATTATAGGTTCAAATTAAGAATCTTAAGGATCAATCTAGTATAGTGCACATTACTATGATTATATAATTTGAGGTTAGAGGATCCACCTATAAGTGTTACAATTTTTTTGAATCCATAAAATTCATGAAAGTATAAATGGGGGATCACATGGTCCAATAGAATCAACTTTTTATTTCTTTAGCTCAGGATAGTACTAGGCTTAAGATGCTAGTTATCTACTCACACAACTCATTATACGGTCATCTAGATCTAATGATTAAATTTAAGGAATCTAATGTTTTAAACCTAGTAGTTATTAGACATGAGGTTACTAAAGAGAGGTTGAAGGTAGTTTTAGGCTTGATATTGGAGTACCAAGCTCATGAGACCGAATTCCTTCAAACTTTGAATACATTAAAGCTATGTAAAGCAAGGGATTCTACATGAAAACTAATTACTAGAATCAATTTTGACAAAACTATCCAAGAAGACACTGATAACTTCAAGAAAATCATACCAGGCTTGACAATGGAGAGCATAGAAGTAGAGTTAAACAAGGTTAGAAAGAATGTGATTGACATGGATATCTTCAAAGGTAAATTCTAAGCTTCAAATAATGAACATGCAAGACTCCTAGGATTGACTAAAAGACTCCACTAATATTTAATGCTTAAATTAGACATAATTTGTTAGTAGTATGAGGTAGGACATAAATTCTAAAAGGAGAATAAGGAAAAGAAGAAGCTTCTAGTATTGGAGCTACACCTTTAGTTTCTACTCTGACTTCAACTCCAACTAATGCCCATGTAACACTTTAAACCATGCAGCCTTAACTTTTTGCTTATATATATTTTCCTTGTAAATTAAATAAATTAATATAACATATCAATTTTGTATTTACTTGTACATGTACATGTTGTACTCTTTTATAAATTTAAATAGGTCTATTTATAGCTTTTTAGCTTACATGATTTTGATCGCAGTTAAAACTACATGCTGTAACTACCATATATAACTAGCATGCATAGAATTAGAGGATGAGGCAACCCGTCCAAAATATCTATAAATACAATTGTATTACCCACTCTTTTTTGAGTCAAATAATTTTGTAATATAGAGTAAGAGCCATTTTTGGTCATCAAGTGAAGTGCTTGACTATTTTCTTTCCAATGTTGTGTTATTGGTTGTTATTTTCTATGGTTGTTTTCTTCAATAAATATTTAGTAGGATAATGATATGAATATATTATTTTCTATTTTAATTTATATATGAATATTAGATGTGTAATTGCTATTTGATATTGGTAGATTATTTCTTGAAATAATTAAGCTATTTTGAAACGTATTTTTTGGATGTGTATTGGTGTTTTCTTGGTGTAGTCTTCTAAGTGTGTACTATCATTGCCTTAGATAATCCATTAGCTCAATCCAAAATCTCTTAATTAAAGGGTGTGAAATAGATACCCTAAAAGGATCAACCTTTGTCTAAGACTATTATACTTCCTATACCTCCATTTCCTTATACTCACTCACCATGTCTAGCTGCTTGTGAGTAATTGCTACTAGTATTAGGCACTAGTTTGAAGAAAACATAGGTATATATAGAAACCAACTAGGGAAGTAATTCCTAAGACTCATAAATATTTATTTTCTTCCATACAATACCCCATTTTTAAATTTTTTTATTATGATCTACGCACATTATAATAGAAGCCATTCATCCATCCAACTCACATAGGAATTCACTCTATTAAGAAACCATATCTTTGTCTGAAAAACCTGGTTAACAACCTGCATACTTTCCTATATATTATATCAATAGGTTTTCAAAGAACACATACCTATAACTCATGCATTGGAGTGGATTTTACCTCTATTGAGATCCTAAAATGTTATAGGCTACCTTGTTATAGCTGTGGTGTACATGGAAGCCACATCAAAAATTTCCTCCCAATAATTAAGGTTAGTCCTTATGTACATTTACACTAGAGTCACCTAGGAGAGTGACCAAATATAATTCCTAGGATATTTTATTATTATCACCCTTAGCAATCCATAAGAAGCCTAAAGTTGTGCCAACATCTCTAGTTCAAAACAAACCACCTCCACTAAGGTACCTTTCACCTGTAAGGAACCATTTGATTCTTAATCAACCAATGGTTCAATAATAACCCTAGTTAGTTATATCTACCATTACCATGCTAGGGGATGTGCATGATTTACCTCGTAACCCTAAAATATATCTACCATCCTTTTCTCCTTTAGGGGTAAGGACTGCAAAAGAGCATATTAAATTTGTTAAGGTGCCTTAATATTAATGAGTTTAGTTGATGCGGATGTTACATTTTAGTTATTCCCTTTCAATTTAATGGATGTTGCTTATGATTTATATTTAAATCTAATAGAAAAATACATCACTAATTTGTAAGATTATCAAATGGATTTTATTTTACATTTTGGATAGGTCACTAATCTTGGATTGGTATATCGACACTTCACCAACATGAAGAGAGAACCCAATGAGCCCATCTATGCTTTCAACATAAGATGGTAGAATATTTAAAATTGGTTGACCCCAAGGTATAAACCATAACCAAAACAGCACTAGAGATGTATAAGAACACCTTGGATCCCATTTTTTCCATGTTCCTAAGAAGATCACCTACTACCAATAATTTAGAACTAGTATTCATAGAAGCCATTAAAATCAATAGATAGATTAATTTGTAGACACCTAAGATACCTAGCCTTAGTAATGGAATCCGATAACTCAATATGATACCTAATTTAAAGCAAAATGTTCTAGCCTATAATCAAAAAATAGTTGTACATGTTGCCTCTATTGACATAAACAACATAGCCAAATCTTGTCTATCTTAATAATCATGTGATGGGTAATAATTAATAATATAACTAGCATGAAATCATACTTCTTATATATCTTCTACAAGGCACATATTCAATAAAATATGAATTAGATTCTATCTATAAGATGGTTTATAAGGTGAGTAATATTTTTTACACATGTAACAAAAACTAGGCAATACTAATACCCATATGAGAAACTAGAACACTGGGTTCTTGAGATATAACAAGATATTCAATAGGTTTTCAGATAATGTGGATCAATCTAGTAGACTAAAAAAAATCAACATCACTAAAACAATTCTCCCCAATTGGTGTAGGATACATAATACCCCCCAACATGGCAAACTTGATTCTATCAAATTTTGTATAGTGCTTGAAATCTTTCAGATGGAAGTGACTAGGCTGGATCAAATGAATAATCTACTAGAATTGCATTAGGATCTAGGATATGCTAGCAAATACATGTTCTTTTAGACTCATGAATTTCCCTTCTTGGGAGAGAATGACAATGAACTAGGGATAATTTACAAGAAGCTCATGCTTTTGAGTAGTTTCATAAAGGTGCATACAATTTGAGGAATAAGTAAACTTTGACTACATCTACTCCTTTTAACAACATATTGATTCCATCTAATCCTAAAGTAGACAACAACCCACAACCTCTAAAAAGGAATGATCCATTACCAAGCAAGGACTCAAGAAAATTTGGAGGATACAACATCATGGAAGATATTAATATTATCAAGGGAAATATCATACTTCATGAGTTATCCCAAATCACTAAACAAAAGGAGCTACTATGGAAGTTTGTCATAGGAAAGGCATGAGTATAAAAAGCAATGATAGATTTTTATAGAATGAAAGAAGTGAAAGTGGCTAATACCAATGTCATCCACAAAAGTGAGCCCAAAGTACCACCATTCTTTCTTATCATTAGAGAATTCAATAAGAATATTCATAATTATTTAGTTGATTTTAGAGCATCTATCATAGTTATGCCTAATTATATATGTAAAAATATTGGTATTACTCCTAATCCTTTAAAAGATCAATTTCTCAGCTAGACAAGATAGTAGTTCTAGTAGTGGGAGGATTGAACAATGTACATATTTAGGTAGCATCATAACCAAGAGTCTAAGTAACCATTGATATCTTGGTAGTGGACATCCCAGATGGTTATAGATTATTGCTAAGTAAAGACTAGTCCAAAATTATTAATGGGTATCTTTCCACATATTTCTCACACATCTAACTACCATGGTGAGGAGTTGTAAATCAGATCCAAATTGATAGAGATCCTAGGATGAAATATCCCATCACTAAATACAACATCAAGAATAAAGAGGTGAAATATGATTCTCCCTCATTAGTCATCTATACTTTTACTACTCATATTTTAGCATAGAATCTGGAACCTGAGAGTTCAAATCAATAGTGGATAATGCATTTTGATGGAGCCAAGTCCAATCAAGGATTAAGTGTGGGAATTGAGCTAATCTATCCCCAAGGAAAAAATTTATTGGTCACCTACAGATTGTAGTTTCCCTATACAAATAATAGAGCTAAGTATGAGGCTTTGATCTTAGGACTATAGTTTGCACTAAAGAAGAATGTTAAATAGAGAAATGTTTGGGGACTTAGAGCTAGTAGTCCACTAGATAAGAAACAAATATTAGTGAAAACCATCTTATTTGAAAAGGTAAAAGCATAGAGCATGGGATTTAATTTAAAGATTCAAAGCTTTCAACATATTAGCAATCCCAAGAGAATAAAATCAAGATAAAAATTCATTCACTACTACTACTACCAATATAGAGCCATTATAGGAGTCTCAGGTGAAAATATTCTCCATTGAGTTGGTCTCCTATCCCTTTATTATAGATAATGTAGAAATTTTTTAGGTCTTCAATGATGATCAATAGATTATCTAGTTCTTAAAAAATTTAGGGGATTTCAAGTCCCAAATTTTTGATGACAATGATGTCAATCACCTTTGTCAAGACTATATAGATAAGGAGGGAATTATTTAGCTTAAAGAGAGTTAGATACGAATTGGTTTAGTCTCCTTGGAAAGATCATTCAACTTGGAATCCCAAGTAAACAATTTTAGGAAACCTAAGGTTAACAAATTAGATTTTATTAAATAAAACTTGGGATATGAACATAATCCATGTTATGAAAATATTGGTCTTAGTTATACTTCTAAGGAAAGATAATGAATGAGAGATTTGATCTCTAATTCCAAAGATGTTATCACCTGGACATATGAAAACCTCAGAGTATATGACCCCTAGGTCATCACCCATACCATTACCCTCAGACAAGATCATAAACCATTTAGACAGAGGTAAAGGCTCATAAATCCCATCTTGGAACCTCTTATTCAAAGGGAAGTGGAGAATTTTTTGAGCACAAAAATTATTTTCCCCATATGGAACTCTATCTAGGTGGCCAATCTGGTTATAGTAAGGAAGAAGAATGGTGAAATATGATTGTGTAGATTTTATAAATATGAACAAATATTTTGAAAAGGATAATTACCCTCTATCATCATTAAATAAGGTAATACAAATTGTAAGTGGTTCTAAAATAATGTCATTTTTAATTGGATTTTTAGGTTAGAATCAAGTATTAGTGAAAGTTAAATATTAGATAACTATTATGTTTATAATGAAATGGTGAACTTATGCATACAAAATGATTCCATTCAATATAATTAATATAGGGGCCACCTTTCAATGTGCCATGGATCATGCCTTCAAAGGGTTGACTGGGAAGTGCATAATTGTTTATATGAATGATCTAATAGTATTTTCAAAATATAAAAAGGATCATATAGGCCACTTATAGTCCATATTTTAATGTTATAGAAGATTTGATGTTTTATTGAGTCTAAATAAAATCATCTTCAGAGTCACGTAAGGTAAAATATTGTGTAATATTATCACTAAAGATGGGATCACCATTTATCTTGATAGAGTCTAGGAAATTTCAAATATTCAACCACCAAATAGTAAAAATAACTAAAGTCATTCTTTAGAAAGATCACCTTCATAAGGAAGTTCATCTCAGGGTTTGCTAAGATTGTAAAGCCTCTAAATGCCATGATCAAGCAAGATGCCAACATAGAATGTATAGATGAATCCAAAAAGTCTTTTCAAGACATCAAAGATGAAATATCACAAGATTTGATATTTATTAGTATATACTTTACAAAGTATTTCTATATATATTCCTTTCCTTTTGAACACACAATTACTACGGTGATCACATAGAAAAATGATGAGATAAAACATCTTATTACCTTCATGAGTACAAATATGAAGGATGCAGAGCTCAAGTACCACATGATTGATAAGTAGATCTTTGCCCTTGTTAAAGTAGTGAAGAGATTTATACATTATATTTTGAGAAATAAGACCATTGTTATTGTCTTAGACCCTATTGTTAATCTCACCCTATAACAAAATGAGTTAGGAAAATGCTGAGGGAAGTGGATGGCTAAACTCTATGAGTTAAACATTGAAATTAGGCCTATAAATATCATCAAAGGATAAATAATTATTTATATCATAACTAATCTTGATCCCCAAAACACTATTGAAGAGGTATGTGAAGCACAAGTTTCTAAAGGTGAGTTGTATATGGATATAGTTTAGTACTTACTTATAGGGACTTGTCCCCCATAATATAATAGAGAAAAGAGGATAGATTTGAGGCTTAGGGATGTTAATTTTATGATCAAAAATAGAATTATCTATATGATGAACTATGAAGGTATATATGTTAGATGTGTGTCTGTAGAAGAAGCCAAAATGATCCTAGAAAAAATATATCAAAATATAGGTATTGGATACCCTATTGGGAATACCACAACTAATAAAATTATATAATTAGGTTACTATTGGCCAACCATTTTCAATGATGCTCACATGCATGTCAAAACATTCCATAAATGTCAAAATTTGGTGAAAATGGAGGTTCACACAAACATGCCCCTACATTCAGTTGTTGAGGGAAAACCATTTGATAGTGGGGCTTGGAATTCATTGGTGTAATCAACCCAAATTATTCTACCAGTCATAAATTTGTGTTAATATCTATAGATTAGTATACTAGGTGGATGGAAGAAGTTTCCATAAAGAACAATAGAGCACATGATATGATTCATTTCCTAGAGGAATACATTACTACTAGATTCAATATGCTTATTTATTTAGTATGTGATAATGGACCTGTATTTATATCAATAGAATTTATTTAATGGGCACATCATAATTAGATTATAATTAGGTTAGCTTCTAACCACTATCCTCAAGGGAATGCATTGGCTAAGTCAATGAACAAAAATTTGATTAAGGTAATCAAGAATTTAACAAGGGATAAGCATATAGATTGACAAAATATACTAAAGTATGCTCTTTGGGTAGACCAAATGAGATACAATCAAGCCTTAACATCTTCACCTTACCTACTAGTATATGGATGTAAACTAGTTTTTCCTAACACATTGAAGTTGCCTACTTATTAGTTTATAAGAGACTAGATAGAGCCTAATGAAAAATTAGAATCAAGACTCCTTGATATAATAGAGATGGAGGATTCAAAAATAGAATATATATAGACATTCAACAAACACAAGGATGCACTTAAAATATGGTTTGATAAAATAGTGAAATTCAAAGCATTTAGGATTCTATATCTGATGTTACTATGGTATAAAGTTCATGAAAAGAAATGACAACATGATAAGTTCACCCCATTATAGATCAAACCATATAAAATTTTAGAGATCATGGGAAATGACATGTTTTGTCTAAAAGAACCCTAGGGTAATGAGCTTACATATACAATTAATGGATAGTTCCTAAAACATTAATTTAGTACTACCCCATCCCTAGATATTACCGATTTAAAGGATTTAGATAAGGTTAGATGTAGGACTTGAGTATATTTCATGCTTGTTAGATTAGATTTCCATGTTTTCTAGAATAGGTTTTAAGAGTTTTCTTAGATTAGTCTTTCTTGCTTTCAGTATTTTGCTTTCTATAGTAGTTCCTTACTTTCTAGATTAGTTTTTTTTCCCCTCTGATGACCAAGATTGTGTCTACTCTAGTTATTGCCAAAATTAATCCAAAATAATTAAATGTGGGAATTGAGAAAAAGGGTAAAATTAAAATATTGAAACATTTGGAGATTAGTATATAGTTTTGGTATATTTGTGTTTTTGAGTCCTTTAGAATGAAAGTAGGGAATTAGAGGTTATCTTGGATAGTATCACAATTAAATACTTTTTTTAGGCATGTGGAAATTACTCTCATATTATTCATATGAATTTATAAAGTTTTCTTGTATCATTTGATCAAATGCAATTATAAAGATAATACTTGCTAAAATGAGAGTTCTTAGTCAAGATTTGGTTGGTAGGGATGTCTCTATAATGGTTTATTTTTTGATTATACCAGCTCATTGCAGCTATTTCTCTCTCTTTTCCATTGGTCTAAGCTATATAAAAACATTATTAAATAGGTTAAATGTACCATGCATCATGGTTAAAGAAAGCAATGGAAGGATAAGGGAAAGAGCCCAAGGTATCTCTATTAGGGCTATGGATGCCTAGCTAGCAACAAAGCAATGCCTAAGCTCCCTTTGTTTTAGTGATTTTATAGATACTATAATGAAACATAAAGCCTCATCAAAAACTCAAAATATTAATCATAGTAAGGGGTAAATGAATTTCACACTCAACACACACAAGTCCAAGCAATGTGAAGGCAAGTATGTTGTATGAATTAACTTAGGAGTCTCTTTCATGTTTCTAATTTAAGTATTTTTTTGTGGAACATTTTAGGAATAATTTTGGATTATAAACTAGAGTTTTGGGTTCTCTAATACTCAAGAGTATTTCCCTTGTAAGTTACCATTTTTTATACCCAACACCCCATTTTTTGTAAGGAAATGGGGACCCACCTTTTTTGAAATATGATCTTAATAAGGAATCCTTTTCATATGTTTTAGGCAAAGTTTTGAAATTTGGGTATTTTAATTTTCTTATGGGTGATATTGGAATTGTGTTTATTGTGTTTATGAGATTAACCTATGCACTCTGATGATTCTTCAAGTGAACTCATTCATATTTTGTGTAAAGCTATCCTTTGGATGTATTATTTTGGGAAACTTTTGGTCCTATTTCCTTCAAGTTTATTCTTTTGAAAGCCTCATCTTATCAAATAAATTATTATAGTATCCTTATCTAAAGCAATTATTTAGATTAAGTTTGGCCTATGGACTTTTCACTTGCTCAGGGATTTTGAACTGCATGCATGTTCTCTAAAATAAATTCTTGATGGATTATCCTTCAAAACTCTCGAAATGATCTTCAACTCTTTGAACTAACCTTAGAGAACTTTAGAAGTGCCCTCTAGCCTTTGTGAATTAGACCCTTCAAACATATTTTACCCCAAAGAAGACCCTCTAGATTCCTTCCACCTACCCTTTAAGACCTTTTTGACTAGCCTTTTTACCTTTCTTAAGCTGAACCATTTTCCCCTTCTTAGCCATTTCTTTAGGGCACATACCCTTCAAATTTTTTTAACCTACCCTTCGATATTTTGGAATTTCATTCAGAGCTTTCCAAAGTACCCTTTTCTATCCTAACCTACCCCTTGAGCTTTTTGGGAGTGTCCTTTAGATCAATTATTGTGATATTTTCCCCATCAAAATTCTTTTGTCATTTCTTGCAATTTCCCCTCGCCCTTTCCTTTAAAACTTTTATTTTGTACGTTTTCCAATTCCTTCAAACCTTTCATCTAATATAAATATACCTAAATAATTCCTTTGGGACCTTTTAAAAATGACCCTTTTCCCTAATCCATCCCCTTTATACTTATTATTTTAGACCTTTTATTCTAATGTAGAATCCTCAATACAATTCCTTTGAAGGACACCTACCCTTCATATTTGGTAGAACCTACCCTATCATATCTTTATCCTAAGCCATGTGTCCTTTTCCAAGTGGCCACATACTCTTTGAATCTTTTGAAAAAGACCTTTCATCCTTTATGAAATATCCAAGTTTCCTTTTTGATCTATCCTTTAGGACTTCCATCTTGGGACCTTTTTCATATAGCTATTTCCTTTGGAGTTTTATTTTGGGCATTTCATTTATTGTATTTTTTTTGAAAGAATTCCTCTAAAGGGCACTTGCCTTTTGGAATTACTAAACCTACCTTGCAAATTAAAGGTACATACCCTTTAGGTTTTTTTGGACTTACCTTTGAAGACATTTTAATTGATCCTTAGTGATATGAAAGTGCCCTTTAGAGATTAAAGGTGCCCTTTAACCCTCCAAACTACCCTTCTAAGAATTTTAGAAAAGCCCTTTGATATTTTTAAAGTAGACCCATTAGGAATTTTGTCATAGATAAGAAAACCCAATAAAGTGGACCCTTTAGACCAAAACTAACATTAAAATAGTTTTAAATTAACCCTTTTACCACAAAATATCCCTCCAAAATAATTCCTTTGAGACTTTTTCTCAAAGTCCTTTGGAACAAAGATGTGGACATTCTATCTGAAATAATTTCTCCAAAGGAATTATCTATGAACATTGACCTAAAAAGCACCTTTTGGATATTATACCTTTAAAGTGCTTTATTATGAGGAATATTTTTGAAATTAATGCCATACTTGGTAAAGATAAAATATTTCATATTTCATAAATACTAAGTATCCCCACCAACCCAAACTAATGAATTTCAAAAGTGAACATTGAATATTTAATATCACATGAATTCATATTTAATATATGCTATTATATAGATTATACACATCCATTTAAGACATAATTTTCCTTTAATATATATTTCTATAAAATTATTTTCATCTCCAAATAGTAATTAAGAGCCCTAGTTTCTACTTTGAAGAGTATACAACAACAAGAATCAATCTAGAGTTAGGTTGATTATATTAATATATAGGAATATATAGTGCATAACACATTGATCAAAACACAAGAATGAACACATAGCTATGGCTTCCTCATTAGGGTAATCCAGAGGAACTAATCACCCTTTTCTATTCTCAGTCAAGGACTTCATAGATTTGAGAGACACCATATTTGATGTACGAGTATTTAAAGATAAGTATCATAATTATTTGTATTTTTGGGATGTAATTGATTTAGTTGATATGTTTTCATTAAATGATGAAATAGTATGATCATAAAGGTTGTTTGTTCAAGAATTATTAGCCTAAAAGTGTATTATATTATAGTTCACCATATCAAATCCTAAAGTCATGCCATGTATTGACCTTCTTAGGGATTTATTCTTTGCTAGTAATATATCAAAAGATGCCTACCTCTTTTGCTCCTGTGGTGACACAGTGGTCATGTGTATATCAAAGAATAACTTTTAGAGATATCTATCTCTTATAATCCTAGATGAATATTATGAAAAGAATACCTATATACAATTTAAATAATAAACCTTGATTTCAAAGGTGTTCTCTTTGTGGTTTCTCCCAAGACATACTATGCCCTTACAAGGAACAAAGCCAAAGGGATCCATTCCAATAGACAAATTCAGAATGAGAGTTTAAATAGGTATGGATTTACTTAACATGTTATATGAGATGCCTAGAATCCATTTCATAAATTTGGATTGGGTTATTTTACTACATATGATGTTATCTCATGATGCTTCCTACACCTTGGTGGAAGTGATTTTTTTAAGATTGAAAGAATAGATTCTACATAAAGACAAGCATCCCACCCCCACATGAGACTTTTTCATGTTGTCATTAATGGTGACATGTTACAAATACTTATTCAATCTATGGGATTCAACTATATATTACATTAATAATATAATCTATTACCATTATCAATTCATGAACACATATGCTTGTCAAAAGCACATGGTCAGAATTTGTGAAGATGTGTATCCATAGGTGTGGCAAGACATTTATATCTCTCCCATGACTCATATTAGGGAAAATATTTTAAATAATTTAAGTGGGAAGGGTGATTACTTCTTATACCCAAACTTCATAGTCATTATGATCTGGGGGAATAAAGTGGAGCCTATATGTATCCCTAAGTATGTGCCTGATAAGCTAGTAGAATAAGAGATTATTTTCCAATTATGGTATAGCACTAAGGAATATTTAACTATATAGAATAAATAATTATTTTTAGGAGCCTCATTACAATAGGGAGAATGCTATATTTGATGAGAAAACATTTTGGTGATGTTACAACAAAGCAAAATCAATATGGCTTCCCTACAATGCCATAAAGAGATTGGGACCCTCATGGGCATAACCAACAAAAAATTCATGGATTTAACATCCCTTAATACCATCAAACTTAATTATATGACTTATTTTCTATAATGTTTCATTAGATTAATAAGTCCTGGAGTGATCACAAATTTCTAGACTATAAGAAGACCATCTAAGGATGATCCAAATAGAGACTAGTATCTCTACTAGGGAACTAGATGGTGGAAGAGCCCTTTTATAGAGATGATAAAATTTAGACTTTTGGAAAGGGTAGACTAAATATCAAGAAGCTCCTAATCTTAGGGACTTCCATTAAAATTGATGTTGAAATTACTCAAGAAGGAACCTAGGCTCCCTGAGTCAACTACATTAAGGGGAGGAGAAAGTAAATCCTATAAGTTTAGACTCTAATGATGAAGTGATGCCTAATAATAGTATCATTAAAGTCTTTATCACTACCTCATGTGTGTCTACCATTTCATCTATTGAGGTAGCCATTATAAAAGCAATAACATCTCCCTTCCAAAAATCCCCCATTAATGAAAGGACCCCCTTAGTTTACACTAGGAATCTAAGGACTCTTGTAGGAAGCCCAACAACATAAAAATCTCAAGGCTTTCCAATTATACCTTTAAACTTGAAATAGTGCAGAAGAGATAAATTAATCATTAAGGACCTAGCAGATGATTCAGATGATGAAGCTAAATTGGAGGAGGCCAAATCTCTAAGCCTCCAAGGGTACCCCCTTAAAATTAAAATTCAAGGTAATCAAGCCTTTGTTACTTTTATTTTTCCTTCAATTTCTATTATTAGTTTAATAGTCATCTCTTATGTGGAAACACTGATACATTATACTAAATCCACCCTCTTATTTCCTTCCATCTCTTCCTCCATTCTTTCCATTTCTAAAATTACCATCAATCCTTACATCATAACTATCACACCATTTCCATCAACCATTCCCTTTATGCTTATTGGTACTTTTTTTATAAGAATGCAAAAAAATAATAAGGAATCTAAGAAGGTATATACTAACCTCACCACTTTATAACTCCATGTCTAATCTACATAACTATGCCCTCCACTCCTCACTTCCATGTCCATTGAAGAAACTATAATAACTAGCACAAGTAGGGGAAGGAAGGCAAAACCACACATAATAGTAGTCCATCAACTTCTTCAAGTTGGATGATTGGAGTGGTATAAGATAATATGGCATTCCTTTCTTGATTTCTTAACCAAGGCCAATAAGAAGCAAAAGAAAGAAGAAAAGGAGGTTGAATAGGAAAATTTTGTGACTACTACTAAAACACCTCTTAATATTATACCTTGGGCCATGGATTTGAGGGTTCAAATTCCAACTTGTAAGGTCACCAAGCTCCCCTCTATGTCTACCCTATTTTCCTCCCCAACTAGATCTATCCAACGAGTGAAGAAAAGAAAATTAGAGGATGACAAGGGTACCAACATTAATCTTAAAGAGAGATAGTTAGTGTTCTCCCTAACGAGGAGGCATAACAAGTAGTTATGGATCTTATATATGAATAAAACCTTTTAGACCTAGATCAAACACACAAAAATGTAGTAGTGTCCATCCATAAAGGTATAGAGTTAGTTGACCAAGACCTAGAAGAAGAAGTGTAGTAATTATGAGAATAAATTGATTAACTTAAGGATCAATCCATTACAATACACATTCCTAGGAGTACAAAAGCTGAGGTTAGGGAAGTCACATCTAAGTGTTATAATTCTCTTTAAGCCATGGAATTCATGAAGGAAAATATGGTGCCTCACATTGGCCAAGTGAATCAACTTTACAACTCTTTAGCCCATGATAGTACTAGGCTCAAGATGATAGTTTCCTACTCAGGAAACTCATTATAAGGCCATCTAGATCTAATGACTATATATGAGGCATTTAATGAAATGAATCTGGTATTAATTAGACATAAGGATGCCAAAGAGTGTTTGAAGGAAGTTATAGCCTTGATACCAGAGTACCAAGCTCATGAGACCCAATTAATTCAAATTATTATTGAATTAAAGTTGTCTAAATAAATAGATTCTATAGGAAACCTTATTAGTAGAATCAATTTTGAAAACATTATCTATGAGGCCACTAATAAATTCAAGAAAAACATATAAGGCATGATAATGGAAAGCATAGAAGTAGAGTTAAGTAGGGTTAGAAAGAAGGTGATTGAGTTTGAGATCTTTAGAGGTAAGTTCTAAGCTATAAATAATGAACATTCAAGACTCTTAGGAATGAATAAGATATTCCACTGACCTTAATTGCTTAACCTAGACATCATTCATTAGAAGTATGAGGTGCCACATAAAGTATACAAAAATAATGAGGCAAAGAAGTAATATTTTGGTAGTGGAGTTACACCTTTAGTTTATACTTTGACTTCAACTCCAACCAAATCCCATGTAGTACTTCAGACCATGCAACCTTTGCTTTTTGGATGTATAAATCCTAGTGGCATATTTATATATATATTTTCATTGTAAATTATACAAAAATTATAACATATTGACTTTGTATTTAGATGTAAATGCATATTTTTGCATTCATTTATAAAGTCAAATTGGTCTATTTATAATTTTTTAGCTTAAACAGTTTTGACCATAGTTAGATCTACATTTTCAAACTGCCACATGTAACTAACATGCATAGACATAGAGGATGAGGCAAAATTTACCCAAGATTTATAAATAAAATTGTATCACCCACTTTTTTTTAGTCAGAGAATTTTGGAAAATAGAGCAAGAGCTATTTTTTAATCAAGTGAAGTGTTTGAGTATTTTATTTCTAATGTTGTGTAATTATCTATTATTTTCTATGGTTTTTTTTTAATAAATATTTAGTGTGCTAATGTTGAAAATAGATTATTAACTATTTTAATTGATATATCAATCTTAGATGTGCAATAGCTATTAGAGATTGGTTGAAATAATTAAACTAATTTGAAACATATTTTTTGGATGTCTATTAGTGTTTTGTTGGTGTAGTATTCTAAGTGCGTGTTATAATTTACTTATATAATCCATTAGATGAAGACATAATATCTTTATTAAATGATTTGAAACAACTATCCTAATAAGATAAACCTTTGTCTTCAGCTATTCGACTTCCTATACCTCCATTTCCTTAGACTCCCTCACCATGTCTAGATGCTTGTAAGAAATTGATGCTAATATTAGGAATTGGTTTTAATAAAACATAGGTCTATCTAGGAACTGACCAAGAAAGCAATTCCTAAGAATCACAAGGATTTCTTTTTTTCCCTACCTTAACCCCCATTTTCTTTTGTTATTGAGATATACCCACTCTAGAATAGAAGCTGGTCATCCATCCAACTCACGTATGAATTCACTCTATTAAGAAACCACTTATCCATATAAATAACCTTGTTAACAGCCTACATACTTTACCAACTATTCCATAAATAGGTTGTCAAATACTACATACCTTCAAATTGTGCCCTAGAGTGGAGTCTACCTCCATTAAGATCATAAAACATTAGAGGCTACCTTGTTATAACTATGGTGTGCTTAAAAACTAAATTATCACCAAGTACATTGATAAGTTTTTCAATATTTGTAATACATTTTCATATTAGATATATGTTTTGGAGATTAGTTAATATTTCTCATAAGTTGACCTGTCTAGTCCAGATGAAATAGTGAGGTACAAGACTATGAGATTAGTCTACAAGACCAATATTTCAATTTTACCATATTATATATACATCTAAGAATGGTCCATTGACCTCATAGGATAATATAAATTCAATTAAATTATTTTAAAGTGCTTCTACATGTGTTTTAGGTCATTGTTTCCATGACTATGTTTTGAGGCTAGTTGACATTTCTTAGTGGACTACTTAAAGAGAAGGGTTTGAGTCCTTTCTCCCTATTTAATTAAGTATAATGAACTTGGTGAAGTTTTTAAACTACTTAAGGTTATATTTATATCATTTTTTCCATGGTTTTTTGACAAAATTGTGTTTTTGATTCAGTTGTTCAAGAAATACTTTCTAGTTATGCATAGGCCTAACTGTGAACATTGATAATGGCATGCTTCAAGTAGTGACATGATCTAAAAGGTGTCATGAAAATAAGATGAGCTTGGTGTTGGTATATTTTAGTGACATATGATATGCTATTTTTTTGCGATAAGTTTGAGAGTTTTCCAAGGAGTTCAAAGGTTAATGTATGCTAATGAAGGCCTAATTGAATTAAGTCTCCTTAAGGTCGAAAAGAGGTTTTTGGTCCTATATGCTAGGACCAACCTATTGTAATTTTTTATTAATGTTTTTATTATGTAATAAGTCATATTTTATTTAAAATATAAAATTTCAAGTGTGTATGGATGACCAAGATGTGTATGAGCAAGAACCTAGTATAAATACAACTCGTAATAGGCCTAATTTGCTTGTTAGAGAATGTGTGTGTTGAAGTGAAAGATATAGAAATTTGAAGAGATAAAGGATGTATTTTAAAAAATAATCAGGGTGAAAATAAAGTATCATGAATATATAATAGGGGTAATATAGATGAATATCAAGGTCAAATGACGTAATCTATCTTGAAGAGACCTAGTTGAGCGAAGGAGTCTAGAAGGCAATTTGAGTAGGATAAGTATGCGAAGATTTGAAGAGGTTGTCATCATCAGTTGTTTGATAAATAATATGTCCTAAAGATGATCAATTAAATAAGGTGTCTGAGTTGGTTTTTAATTCATCTTGGGGTTCATACCTCTTTACAAGTAGGTGTTGGCTAAAGCCTAGTCAAGTGGGTGATTGGCTAGTTAGGGTTGGTACTCCAAGTGAAGTTAGTTATTCAATAAATATTTATGATTGTATTATAGGACTATAATACATTTACATAATTATTATGTTTTCTTATACTTGAGGGTTTCCCACTCAAATAAGTGTTATATGTGTTATTCTCTTGTCTCATGCTCATAACTCTTAATGTGTTGATAATTCATGATACTATTTTGATAGTTCATGAATGATAAAGTAAAGTTGTAAAAGTTTTGAAGACTGATTCACCCCCCCTCTCAGTCATTTTGATCAAACACATTTGTTGGGTTAGTTGAGTTCCCTTATGTTTTATGAAATGAGCTTCATTTTTAGGCTTAGTGGAGTGTCCTTTAAGGGTTTTTTATTCCTTTTAGCTAACCCATTTGTAGCTTATTTTTCTTGGCTAACAAGCTAGACACCTTCTTTATGTATATTGGTGGTTCAACCACATCTAATTTCTTTCTCCCTCTTTTACCTTTGATTGGGGTATATAGGTCCTCTTTACACTTGTTAATAGATTTTGGTAAGGGGAAGTTGAATCATTACCCCTATTCATTAATTTTGTCTTTCTTAGCCAATGCATTGGGAATAGGTGACATGATGCCACCATAAGGGGGGAAAAGGGGTAGCCTTCTCTTATTTACCTAGGGGTGATCGATGATATGGTGATATATAACTGACCTAGTCATAGTTATTGAAGAAATTTTTAGAAGTGGTATTCTCAAGATCACCATGGTTAGGACCAAGATAAACTTTGGGTGGTGAGGAAGAATATGTCATCAAATTTTCTTCTAGCAGTCCACACAAGTTTGAGGAGATTATCCTTGGATATATCATTTAAAAATGGGGGCTTGGTTGTGGGTTAGTTGGAAGGGTGAGGGTGGGACCATCACAAAAAGGGAAGAAAATAGGAGGGTACAACTGATTAAGGAAGGGGGATCCACCAAAGCTAAAAGGGTTATTATGGAGGGAACTATAGGATTATGGGTCAGCTAAGCACTGGTTGGGGGTAGGTTGGTTCCTTGGTAGGATATTTGGCTATAGAGGAAGGCATAAGGTAGGGTCTTTTTGACCCATATAAGATTTAAGTATATATCTTAGGGCTAGGGCTAGGCTAAAGGATAGTCTTTAGGTGAATGACTTAAAATGTTGCATTTATTTCAAAAAGAAATAGAGTTTTCATACTTAATGGTTTGAGACCACTCATTATATCTTTATTTGGCCTTGATTTTATGAATAAGTGGCTTATATAACTAGATGAATATATGGAAGTGCTAAACTATCATTCTTCTTCTAGATATATTAACTAAGTTTATGTCAATGAGATGGCCTAGTGCTTTCACTATACCCATTATCACCTCAATTTCTCATAATTATAGGGTTAGGTCTTAGAGAATAACCCACTTGTGATATCTTCAAGTGATGAAATTCCAAGGTTCATCCCCACCTTTCATTTCCTTATGATGACATTTGATTTCCCTATGAACCAAGGGTCTTCCATGAGGACTTTAAAATAATCTTCATGCATATTGAGGTTAATGAGGAAATTTTTTCCTTGAAATGGATACCATCTCTAGTTGACCTTTGGGGTGTCATTTTTTGTTATCCCACTTTTGAAAGGAGTTGATGTTAGGCTAGAATCCATTAAATTTTATAAGAATGGAGTTGGATAGTTTACTCTCAACTTTTTCCACCATAACATCTGGGACTTTGATGTAAGTTTCATCATTTTTGATGGTGGGATCAATATAAAACTCAAAAATGTCTTGGTTTATGGGTCTTTTACCCATAACACATTTTGGTCATGATAGATTCAATTGGTATATTTATATATTTTGTGGGGCCCTATCAAAAGAGTGGTTATTTACAACTAATGTATCCATGAATTTCACACACTTGTCCTCTTCTCTAGGTGGGACCTCCATGTTTCCTATGGGTTGATCTTGTTTCACATATCCATCCCCTACTTCATAATTTTGAATTTCTCCCTCTTTTCATCCTTCCACTCCTTCCACAATCCACTCCATACCAATGTTGGTAGTGTAGGTTTTTATTCCATTTTGATTTTATTTTTAATTCAACTCCTATATTACAATACTAAATCAGATCAATTATCCATTGCATATCATTTTTCACCCTTTTTGGTGGCACTTTTTTTTTACAAGAAATGAAGACATCTTGTCTAGATGTTAGGAGGAATCAAAATAAATGACCAATGATGACCATGTCAATAATAGTGTAGTTCACATCTATAAAATCAATAGAGTAAAGAAACTATTTTGAGTAGGTATTGGTTAGATAGTAAAGGGTTTGAATTATGCATCTCATAATCTTCCATTTAATTGAGATGTTAAAAACAAAAAATTAAATACAAAATAAAAAAAATCAAAAGAGAAATAAATAATTCATCTAATGGTTAAAACCACTCTTATGGAACCTTGGACAAGTACCATGATGAAAATTAGGTTTATGGTATCATCCATAAATGATTTATTGTCCTCAAGTACCTTAACACCAAGGGGAAACTTCATCTTTATTAACAACCATTCCATTCCATACATATTGGCCACTCAAACCTATTTAGCCCATCCCATATTATTTTAGTCATTAGTCTTCTCATATTAACCTTATTACAAAAATATAAAGTATATTAAGATCTATTTGGGAAATATTTTGGCATATTACCCACATGACACTCTGAAATTTAAATACATTTGGTCCTCAGATGACATTGTCCTTAAATACTCCTAGTCCCTTCCTTCCTTATCATCCAATATTATCCAAAATTATCGATTTGTCCTTCATTCATTATTATTTCCTAGTCTATAACTAAAAATAATGGCTTGAGTTTTGTTTTTGAGTTATCATTCCCGTAACCCTATCATTTTATGAGTTTTTATCCATTCTTTTTATTTAATTAGTTAAAACTAGGATGAATGTACTTGTTCCATTTATAGAAGAAATATAGAGGATAGACATGACAAAGCAATAAGACAAAAAATAAACAAAAGACAAAACTGGTAGCTAAAACCCCTTGTCACTAAACTTACACCAAGTATCAACCAAAAAACCTAAGACCAAAAAAAAGAGACAAAGTGAAATTGACTAATCTAATTCAAAGTAAAAGACAAATTTCTTGGTATCAATAAAATTACCTTTGTTATTCTTCCCTATGGTACTTCTAATGAATTTGTCCTTATCCTCTCCCTATCTTTTGTGTTTGAGACTGGTAGACTAAATATCTACTTTTTACTCCTCATGATCTCGATTGACCTCCTCCTCACTATCACTTTGAGTTGATTTATTAACCTGTGAAGTTTGTATTGAATGATCCTTTCCTAGTTTAATGGATACTGACTCATGGCTCAAGATCCCTTTTAACTTTTGAAATTCATCCATAGTTTTACTACTTAGGAGTTTCTACATAAAAATATTCATGTAAAAATTTTGGAGAGAATTCATGATTTCCACCTTGGCATTAGAAAAAGGGACCCATCTACCTTTACTAGCTAATGGATGAACATAGATAAGACTCCCCATATATAATTGGGTTCCTCTTATGCTTACTAGGCATAATCCCCACCATTTTATTCCTCATGTTCATTAATAGATTCTAAATTAGTGGAGTAATCATCCCCCTCTTAGATATCTTCATTCTCACTAGGGATATAGATCACCTTAGTGATGATCTTAGACCATCATCATTTACCTTGCCCAATCATCAAAAAAATCAAACCCTGATGAATTAAATATGTCTAAGGGTTCTTCTTAAAATTCAACATGAAGGTTTCTAAGGATTATAGTAGAAAAAATGAAATGCTAATGGTGTGACCTTTGAAATGATTGAAAAGTAGCAAGTGATGGGAACAAATGACATTATGTTTTACATTTAAAGTAATATACCTCATAATCTGGAGGTAGACTTCAAGCCATTTTCTCAATAATTCTAACCTCATGAAACCCTTCTGAGATGAAATCTTAGGTTTCTTCTTTTCCTTTTTGAATAAAATGCCTAGAAGCTCCTCCTTTCTCTTCTTATCCTTGAAAGCATTGACTCCAATATATTCTATCTCAGTAGGCTCTCTAATGAACTCTTTTATTATCAATATTCTCAAGCCATGTGTTTGGACTTCACAATCTTTTTAGCCATAGGTGAAATCTCTATAAATCCCTAAGTCATGCCAAACAAGACATTTTATGAAGGATGCCAAACTATCTTTGACCATTTTATATGACACATATTCATTTTACTTAACATTAGAGCATGAAATTAGTTTGAACCGATCTTTATCCCCACCCATTTTATGAATTTGTAGACTTCTTATACAAGCTTTATTTTTTGATTTTTTAGAGGAGATGGGAAAATTATATATAAAAGAGACAAATAGGAAAATGTGATGCAAGCTCAAAATAGACCAAATGTGTAAGGCTATAGTGATAATTACCTTACATGTATTAAAATTAGAGCTCTTGATCCAGATTTGTTTCATCATTAAAAAATCATCATACCCATGTAGGGTGTGTACTTTTTCCAATTCAATAATCAGGATGACATCATTAGGAAAATCACTCTCATGTCAAATAATGAAATCACTTATTTGGACCCCAAGGTTGGTCATGCAATTAGAACACCTATTGCCCTCCCTATATACATGCACTCTAGAGACCCCTTTAAAGAGGGCCAACAAGTTTTTGCATCATTGATGATTCCAAAAATATTTTAAGAAGAGTGGGAAAGGCCTTTCAGATAAGTAATAATGTTCATTGAGTCAACCTCAATTTGGAGTAATTTTATGTTGAGGTTAATTACTAGTTTAATGCCCCAAAGTCTTGCTTTATTTTCTAAAACATAATTAGTTTGGATCCTCAATGGTCTTACACAGGCTACTCTAATATTCTTGAAATATTCCTTGATAACTCCTCTTGTTTCCATTGGGCCCGAGTTGCCTTTTGTTGCCCCATAAAAAAATAGTTTAAACCAAGAAGGAGGAGGATACAACCATTTGAATTTTAACCTATCTACCCCCTTCACTTGAGATTTGCTTGGTATGACAAGATTGAGGTGGTTATGAATCTAGGAGAAGATAACGGAGCTAGGTTGGTCAAAAGAGGAATCAAATGATGACCACTTTTCTTGGACAAAGGCCATGATCCTCTTAGAAGTGGAGAAAGGATTGGGCCTATAGTTCTAAATAATACAAGAAGTCTTAGATTTCAAAATACCCCAAAAAATTTGGGTGGAGATAGGTTCTATTTTAATTTCAATGGAGGAGATTCTTAGGGTGGCTTCTATTGAGTAAGTAGGTCCTTAATAGAGCCTGGGGTAACCCAGGAAAAGTTAGATGTGCTGAAGTAATGCTAAAAAATGGAAGAAGTAAAGGAATAGGAAAGGAACAAATTCTTAATATATTTATCTTCCCATTTTCAAATATTGCACCTAATGGGAAATGGGTTACCCTTTCAAACTAGGTTGTCCATAGTTAAAATCTTTTTTTGATCCACCAACCAAAAGAAAACATTGATTTTGGGAATAAGGTTTTTTAACCAAAGTTCATTCCAATTATCATCAACTTCCACCTAATCCCAAAGGGAGACATATCCATATTTAATAGAGTAAAGATTACTAGGATCAGTTTTCCAAATAAGAGCATCCTCCTTTGTGAATAAGCTAATATGAATGTGTTGGAGAGAAATGTTTATGTCATGTAGGAGAAGGGCTTGTTTCTAGTTTAGATCATCTTTTATGATAAGTTTCCACTTCTTCCTTCTATCAATATCCTCCCAATAATATGACACCTTATGGATAAAGGTATCTTTGAAGAAATAAATTAATTACAAATATTGGAAAGAGGAGGCCAAAGGGGAGTTGATCTAGGGATCTTGCCAAAAGTATACTTTGTTACATCTTCCAACATTCTACTTGAGACCTTTGTTGAGTATATCCTTACTAGCTTTCAAAGCTTTCTATAATTTTGAGCCATTATTTGGGCCACTTTTTGAAAGGAAGTAGTGACCTTACACAAAATATAAATATTTAGCCTTTATGATCTTGGTCCACTCATTATCTTTCTTGATCACCCTCCATCCTTGCTTCAACAAAAGGGCTTCATTCATGGATCTAACCCTTCTTAACCCCAATCATATTTTTGAGGTAGGGAGGCAAGCTTTATTCCAAGAGATGAGAAAAAACCTAAATTTGTCCTCTAATCTTCTCTAAAATAAGTTGTTCTAAATATGATTGATTTGATCTACAATCTTGTTAGGGATGAAAAATAAAAACTTGAAACAAACTAGGATGCTTTAAAGTGAGCTCTTCAAGAGTTGTAGTTTACTAGATTAGGATAATATATTCCCTTTTCATATTGATAACTTTCATTGAATCTTATCAATGAGGGGGTTTTAGAACATTTATTTTATGGGACCCTCAAAGAGAAGAGTACCAAGATAAGTGGAAGGGAGATTATTGATGACACATACTAGAATCTTAGAGATTTTAACTTGAAGGTTATATAGGGTAGTGATGAAAAAAGATAAATTTTATGGAACTTGAATCTCTAGCCATAAAAACTTCATAAATTTCAAGAATTTTCCTAAAAAACCTATCTTTAAGGGCCATGTCTTCACCCATCATCAGTGTGTCATCCATGAATTGATGATGAGTGACTAGACTAGTATTAGGGGTATCTTTGATGCCTCTGATAATGTTGAAAGTTCTAGCCTTGACAATAAGTCTACTCAATGCTTCAGCTAGGATTATGAAAAAATATGGAGAGAGGGGATCTCCTTGTTTGAACTCTCTTACTACTAGGAAAAGACCCCGAGGAACTCCATTGATAATAATATAAAACATTAGGTTAGTTATGCAAGAGGAAATCATATTTTTCATAGATCAATTGATGCCAACTTTGATCAAAATTTTATCAAGGAATTACCAAGAGACATGGTCATCAATATTTTTCATTTCAAGCTTGAGGAACATACCTTGTTGATTAGATTGAGACACCAAATGTATGGTTTCATGGGTAATGTTGATTCCATCCAATATCTACCTTCCAAAGAATAAATCTCCCTATTGGTCTAAGATCATTTTATCCAATAGAAATAGGATTTTTAGAGAAACCCTTTTAGTGAAGATTTTATAAAATGTAGAACATAGGATGATGGGTCTAAAATCTATCATTTGAGAGCATAAATACTTCTTAGGAATGATCAATAGGAAATTATTATTGAAGTCTTGGAAAATGGTGCTAGTTTTGAGTAAATCCACCACAACCAAGCAAACTTTGTTATGAATGATGTCCCAAAAAACTTGAAAGAAGAAATGTAAAAAACCATCTAGTCTAGGGGATTTATCCCCTTGCAATGAAAAATATATAATCTTGATCTCTTCATTCTAAGTGAGAGAAAGAATAGAGGTGTTATCTTCCTAGGAAATAACCATTTCAATAAGGTTGACCACTTGATCTTCTAAGTCCTCATCCTAGGGGGGGAAAAGTAAGTAGATATTTTCAGAAGTTAATGATTTGGGTTTCAATGTCTTTTTCCTTCCTAAAATAGGTGCCATCTTCCCCTTGGATTTTTGTAATGATCTTATACTAGTGATTCTTGGATGTTGAGATGCGAAATTATTTAGTATTTCTATCACCCTTCTTTAACTAAATAGTCTTGGATTTTTGCCTCCAATAAGTTTCTTCATTTACATACAAATTATGGAAACTACTAAGAATCTCCTTTTTTTTGAATTGTAAGTTAGGGGAAGGGCCTGAAACACAAATTTCCATTTAGATTCTATGGATTTCCTCCCCAATGGCATATTTTTGGAGGAAGATATTTCTAAAAACTTCTTTGTTCCCAATTTTGAGATTGTTATTGACATGTCTAGATTATTGGTTAGGATGTACATGGCTAAACCTTAGATAGGAAATTTCCACCATTCATTAATGGAATATTCCAAAGACAGGTTTGAGAGCCACATTTTTTCAAATCTAAAAGGTGTAGCCTTAGCTTTTGGCATATTATCTCTTTAGAATAGAAGCAGATTATGATTAGACCCAATTTTAGGGAGGGGTGAGAGGGATATAGTGGAATTATGGATCCAATTAAGAGAAATAAAAAATATATCTAGTATTACTTGGTTAAGATTATCCCCTAGCCTTTGATTTGACCAATTGTACTAGTTTTCCTTTAGATCCACATCAAAAAGTCTTACATCAGTGATAAAATCATTAAACTCTAGCATGATATCATTGAGGGTGTAGATTCCACATTCTTCTCTGAAGCACAAGGGAGAGTTGAAATATCTATCCACCATCCAATTTAGATTTTTAAAATGATTCTTGATGTCTTTCAAGTTATTACATAACTTATTCCTTTCAAGTCTAGAATTCAGAGCATATACATTTGTGAGAACCCAATTATTTTTTTTTATGGATGTAAAAAAAGGAAATAGAGATATGAGTTGTGATTACAATAAGGGGGTGCCTTCCAAGACTGAAGGATCCCAAAAGACTACCAGGTTGCCTGAAGTACCTCTAGAATTGCTACAACTACAAACTGTTTTGTCCCAAATATTGAATTTGATCTTAAAAAGTTTTTTAGTTATCATTTTATATTATTGTATCAAAAGTATCTCCAATTTATATTTTAAAACTAAATTTATTTCCAACCTCTATTTTCTACGGTTGTTCAACCCCTTTATATTCTATTTTAGGGGGGAAGAAGTACCTAGATGAGGTGATTTTAGGGAGCCTTCTATGGAAGCTAGAGCTGGGATGAGCCAGGCTAAAGATCCTTAGAGTCATGGATGGTCTCAGTAGATCAATAATAGAGAGATTTTTCCCTAGATTGAGAGTGGATAGAGCCAAATTTGTGGAGGGGGTAAGGGGTTTTGAGGATATAGGAAGGGGGATAAGAGGTTGAGGGATGGGAATGATGGATTAGACCTTGTTTGTGAGAGGGGACTAGTGGGGATTTGAGGGGAGAGGGAGGGGGTAAGAGGAAGGGGGAAGGGAAGAGGGAGCTTGCGTGAAGGATTTTTTGATCCAAGAGGGATTTATTATCCATTATGATGCTAGAATATTTATTCCTTTTTATAGTAATCATTTATGGATATTTATTCAAAAATAACCAAAAAAGACCTAAGATTTGGCAAAATCTGATAATATCTATGAGAGATATAAAGCCACAAAATACTAACTATTTGAAAAGGATTCAAATATTCAAGAGAGATATAACACCAAAAAAATTCAAAAACATTGATCTTGACTTAAATCTATTAAAAAAATCCATTGATAAATCATTGATTTAATTATTTTGACAATTATTGGGATGTGTCCTTCCCAAATCTCCCTTCTTTGGGATAAAATCCATTATAGCTTGATGATTTCACCCTCTTTGGTGAGAATTAAAGTATCAAGCCTATTATGAGATATATTAATCTCATTCCATCCCATTTTATACATACTTTCTTAGGGGAACCATTTAAATTATCATTATCATTGGACCTTCACACATGGATGATTTGATTTGGTTAATGATAAGATGATTTTTGTTTTTTTGTTAAGGTTAAAGGGGAATTTTTTTTAAACTAAGGTCCATAAACACTAGAAGTAAAAAAAAGAGGAAACAAATGTTTACCAAAAAACAAAGGAATGACAAAGTCAAAATAGGGATATAAATAACAAGAACATAGCCTAGAAACAATAGAAATACGTTAAAAAATCACAAAATAAGAAGATGAATCCTAATCCATGTCAAGATTTCCCATAATGTCCTACCAAAAAATTTTAATCCTTTTGAGATTAGAATTAATTTTTAACAACTTATCTTTGTCAGATCTTTTTGGCAATTGCTACATTGAACCTATTTTCTTCTTCCTTTGCTAGTGGCTTTTGTGTCAAATAACTCTTCTAGATGAGGTATAAGGTTCTCAATACTTTGAATCCCCTTGTTCATGGTATCCTTTCTATAATTCACTAGGAAATTGATATTATTTTTGAGATTATCATTCTCATTCTCCAGCATGTTAACCCTAAATTAAAGGCTCTGCATATGTTGGTTATCCTCTTTAACTACATTGATTTGATTCAATCTATCATTCTCTTGTACTATAAAAAATTAACCTTCCCTTTAAGGATGGTTAACTCTCTCAAAAACCATCACATGATATAATTTTAAACATGCAATTATTTAATAATCTTATCATCATTTTCCTTAGCTTTTAAAAAACTAACTAAACTATTAAAATTCTCATTTAACTCTTGATGATGTTTATTATAAGTTTTACCTTTATCATTAAATTCATCTACAGTCTTCCTTTTTACAACTTTAGGAAGCTTAGGCTAAGAGGTATTACTAATTCCACTCACATCCTCTTGTTAATTAGTATCTTCAAGCCTAGCTTATCTTCTTTGATTAAGATAGAGTCACCCATAGTTTGACTTATTTTGCCCTTATTATCTAGTGAATCGACAGGTACATTGGGAGTCCTGGATGCACTAATCAAACACTTTTTGATATTATCCTAAATATTAGTGGATTTAACCTCTAAACCTTTAGTTACTTTAATAGATAGGCTCTTGGAAGATTTATCCTTGTTATTATTGCAAACATTGCATACGTACTTGATCCAAAATTTCTTAATATACCTAATGTCCATAGGTTTATCCTCAACAAATTTATTTTAGGTTGAGAAATATAAAGATTGATCTGATTCATGCCCTTAAAGTATTTATGGATTAAAAATATAACCCATTCATATCTGGGATCATGGTACTTTCCATTTTTGTATTTCAAAATGGAAGATTCTAATGAGTGTAGAATGTACAAGGTGAGGCTCAATAGGACAACATGTATAAAATAGTTTAAAAAAATAAGTAGGGACCATCTACAAACATTATTCCTACCTTCAAGTGTGATGTATTGAATCATATGAAAATCATCTTCTCTAAATGGCCTAGGTAGATATTCATAGTCAAAGCCATTATGTAGTCTCCAAGGTTTTACCTTCCTCTAGAAATACCTCACTCTATCTTTTATAATCTCTGGCATATTTAAATATTTGTGTTTCTTCTATTACCAAGCCTATTACATGAGTGATCAGATCCTCTATGATTTCAAATGTGACCCATTTGATGTTAATAGTTGTATCTTCTTAAGCATTATCAAAGAGAGTTTAAATATGTTTGTCATGCTCTTCAATTTTTTCCATGAACCCTACGAAATGCCCAAAATGTAAGGCTTCCCAAATTATTTCATTATTTTTTAATTATTTAGGAAAATTGGGTTCAATCCTTTTTGGCAACCCCATAATGATCATAAATAATCCATAAAAGGGAAGAATAAGTCTTTCCCAAATCTAATAGGCCAAAGAATTGACAAACCTAAGACCTTTATTTTTGCTACCTTTGGTTATTGAAAACAAAACTAGAAGGAAAAAATTCAAATTTAGAAGATTATTTAAGAGTCCAAAAAAGATGAAAATAAATATAAAGGACTAAGACTAAATGTTAGTCTAAGGTCATAATTTCTCCTCCACCTAGACTTAGGGAAGTTCCCCATTTCCTCAAATATTATGCACATTAGACAAAGCTTCACCCTTTTTCCTTTGGATGATGTCCCTAAGAGGATATTTAGAGTCCATCCAAGTATAGTAATCCAAAGAGGCCACAACCCTATTTATGAATCAATCCACTATCATGTTTCCTTCATGATAAATGTGTTAGATTAGAACCTATTACCTAGAGTCTAGAATGGAGATTATTTCCTCTATCACTTGCTTAATAGTCCAACTAATAACATTTTTCTTAGATAGATAATTAAAAATATTAAGAGAATATCCCTCTATTATGAGTAATTTCACCCCCAGTTGTTAAGCTAATTTAATTACCCACTGAGTAACAAGGGTTTCATTCAAATGATTTTTATTAACACCCATATCTCTAGCATATGTTGCCACAAATGTTTTTTTGTGGTCTCTTAGAGTACCATTACCTCTATTTTGGCATATGTTCCTTTAGAATCTCCATCAAAGTTGAGCTTTAACCAAGCCAAAGGAGGGAGTTTATATTTATTTATTTTTCTAATCTCATCTTTAGGATCAGTCTTACCAAGACTAGAAGTATCAATTTTCCAGTTAAGATCTATAATTTATTCAAATTGAAGTACGTTTTTACCTTTATTATTAGGCTCAATGTTTTAGTTCTCCAAGATGGCCTCAAAGATCCTATTATTTTTCTCTCCATAAATTCCCCAAACCATATGAATCAAAGAGATCTTTCATATTTTCTTGATTAGTACATTATAAAAGGGACACTCCCATGACTACCATACTTCCAACAACGTACCTACATTTACTTGCATGTAACTAGATAACAATGAATTTAATAAGAATATAGATCCAAATATCCTGAGAGTAGGGACAATCCACAAGCAGATGGAATATAAATTCAATATATTTTTCACAAAGAACACATCAATTGATCAAAACATCTCTTTTTCTTAGATTGTCCATTGTTATAATTATGTTTTGGACTATTACCCAAAGGAAATAAATAATTTCAATAATCCACCATTTATGCCATAATATATCCCACTTAAAATTCAAAGTCAAGATTATCTTCTAATAGAGAGTAACTTGATTTTACTTGGTAATGACCATTGAATGACTCCTAAACAAGTTGTTCTTCTCTATTATTCAGAGGTAAATGGAAAAATTTGAGAAAATTTTTAAAGTTAGATAACCTCAAAGTGTCTTCCTAATTAATTTTAACTAAACTCAACACTTTTTATATTTTCACACCTTCAACCACTTACCAATATTTATGGACCTTATCACCATACTTATTATAAATACCCTCTTGCAAGTACTACCAAATATTAGTTTGACTATGAGGATGATCTATGACCTAGGTATATTTCCAAAAATCCACCTTCTTACCATTACCAATCTATGATTTATAACCTATGGAAATAATATCTTTATTTTAAATCAAAAAATTCCATAAGTGTGAGCCCCTGATAAATTGATCTTCAAAAAATAAGTACATTGTATCACGACCCTCTAAAGTTTTTAAACTCAATTTTAGAGCATGTGGTAATTTTATTAAGAAATCTCCAAATAAATTTTGAAGTAAGTTCTTTGTTTATTAGATAAATATTCCTTAGACTAAGACTCCCATATTTTTTGAGAGCACAAACTTTGTTTTAGGTAATATTATGAAATCTATTTTTATTTTCATTTCTAGACTGAAATAACTTCTATTGAATTTTTAGCATCTTATCCTCGATTCTCCTAAGAAGTCTAAAAAAGATAAAGGAGATACATAGGGAGGATTTGGAACACACTCTTGATAAACTAAAGCTTACATACCTATGATACTAGCTTACATTTCCATTTTGAAAGCTTTTTTTGAAATCTATCAATTAATGAATTCCATGCAGATGATGAGTAGGTGATTTTTGTTTCTTTTCCTTTTGGTTTGTGTTTTCTTGATTATTTGATTTCATTTTTCTATTGTGACCTTAACTCATTACATTGTGACAATAGGGTCATCAGCATGATTCTTATCATGAAGTTATGCTTGAGTCCATCCATTGGCATACATTAGCATTGGCATTATGGTTTGTATCATTCGTGTATTATTTTAGATTGTATATTGGGTTAGGTGTCAATTTGTATGCACATACAAACTAGACCATCATGATGTTTTATATCATGATGCATATATTATAAAAAATAAGTATTAGTAGCTTATACAACAATATTGTAGTAATAATTTATCCTCTTTTAGACTTATATTATCTAATTCAATCCTATTGGTCATATTTTACACATCACATCATCACATTTTACTTGATCAATCAAAATAACTCATCATTATGGCTACATATATGCTAATCATGATGTGAATTTATAGCTATTCATATCAAATAGAGTCATACACATTTGTAAAAATTGGATTATCATCTAAATTATTCCTTATATTATATCCTAATTTATAAGAGAACTCCATTGGCTTGAGGTCATTTTTGGACCATGTATTCAACACTCAATTACATTTAGTTTTGGGGGTTAGCTCAATCACCATCCTTCTAATTCTTATTCATCTATTTTAACATATTTTACTCATTCCATTGTATCTTGATTATTGGGAGAACTACATCAGCTCGATATCCATTTAGACTATCTAGGTAGTGCTTAGTTAGGTTTAATTTTTGGGGTCAGATTGACTAAAATTATATCATTATATTTTAACCATCATTGTCTTTTTCTAGTCATCTACCTCATTACATTTGATCATTGATATGTGCCTATATTTTTTGGCTTCTTCAATCATTGAAAATTAATTATACCATCACACCTACATTTAAATCAGTCATCTCCTATTTAACCTATTTAATAGATTCAATCCTTGAATTATGATTGATAATCAATCAATCAAATCAATTAGACCAATCAAGGATAAAATCCACCCTACTAGCAAAAAATATCTAATCAACTATGGGAAAATAATTATCCAATCAATTTTGCACTATATCTATAAGTTCAAGTGATTATTATTTATTTTAAATCTAAGATCAAAGCTTATTTCCTCTTTGGGTAAAGTAAAAGTTTGTAACTTTTTTATCATTTCCTTAATCCCGTAGATTTTTCTTTATTTGGGGTATGTCAAAGTGTGTCTCTTATTTTGGTATTCATCCTTTCCAACTCCCCCTTTTTATGGCCAATATCATTTATATACTCTATTCATATTGGAAATAAAAGTGTGTAAGCATTATGTCATTTGGATTAATCTCATCCATTTGTTAATCTCACTATTATCCTTGTCCATTTTCTTCTTTCTTTTTGAGGGCTTATCCATTTAAATTATTTTTTGATTGTTCCTTCGAAGTAGAATCCAAGGCTTATAAAATATCCTTTGGGCCATAAATTTGAACTAATTATCTTATAAATTTATCATTTTTTAACACATCATTATTCAATATTTAAAATATATTCTTTATTAAATTTTTCATTATTTGAAAATATGTTATTTTGCATTGTGTCTCACAATGACTTCTCAAAAATGTATAAATGTAGAAAATGAAAATTTAACACTTCATATAAATTAATTATGTATTATATTAACACTTTAAATCCCATTAAAATCATTTTTCTTCAAAAATTTAATTAACTTTTGTTAATTAAACTAATCTACCCCTAACATAATTTTCCATAACTTTTGAATATCCATATTTATCTAAAATAAAAAAGGTAATATTACCTCATCTTGGTGACATCACATGGGAAAGTTAATGGGAAAGGAGAGGAGTGAAATCAAGATCTTACACTCTCTTAAACCTTATTACAGAGTCCTTAAAACCTCTTACACACTCAAAAAGGGGTCATGATTATACTTTTATTCTAAATATCCTCCACACTCCAAATGCCCTTAAATGGACCCTCTGACATTTCCAACCTATAATGACAATCAAGGTGAGGACTCAATCCTACACATCCATTTTGATATCAAGGTACATGGTCCTCACTAATTCAACAAGCCTATAAATTGAATTCCCCCGCTCTATTATAGATAAGCTTCTTTAAAAAAACACAGCAAAAATACCTAAGGATCTTCATAATATTCAATATAATTCTAAATCCAAATAAAGTGTAGACAATGGGAGATGTTTCCCACATGTATATTTAAAATCACCAAATACCTCTATTTAAATTATTTGATCACATACATATTCAAACTAGAAAGCAATATAGGTCTTTGAAGAAACATAAATTTGATTTATATTTTGTTTAGTCTTGCTCAAACATAGTTAATATGCTTAGGGTGTTCGTTTCATTCAATCATTTTTTATATATATTCACTAATGGTCTAACTAACCATCTTTGGATTCCCCTCTCACATTTTCATCATGTTATTATTCTACTTAATTCACATTTAATAGATTTGATCAATTATTTTATCTATTGGCTTTTACTAAATATTTTGCCTCATGGATCTTATTTTTCACTTATTAGATATGAATAGTATAATGAATTATTATATATTAACATATTTTACCATTTACCTTCTTATTTTAACTATCTAAATTAATAAAATAGCATTTCCTAACAAGGACACTATCATCTAGTATGGGTCAGAACCAACTGCTAATTCTTTCTTTAGTTATTTGATCATGTCTTGTAAATTTCTTCCCAGTAAAATTTAAAAAAAATTGACACGTAACCCTAATACATCTAATTTTTTGATATTTAAATTAGTGTCCATATACACAAAATACTTAATCATGAAAAATATTTAGTTTTTGTGTTATTATTTTCATATATATCTGTTACATAATTTGAGAAAAATGTACATTTTATGAGATAAGAATGTACAACCACTCCACATATGTATTATTTTCCTCACATTTTTTCAATTAAATTCACATATACATTAGGGGTTTCTTCCTTGTACAGTACCCTGATATAATTTTTAGTGCACACATTACCTAGACATATGTTGCATATTATTCATATCCATATATTTTATTATATATTAGAACCCATGGTTTATCACTAGTTTTATTTTAGTCTAGTTTAAAAATTAAAAAAAATCCTAAATAATTCACATATTTCAACTATATAGAAACATTTAAATATTTTTAAAAACTAAAATTAGGACCTAGGCATGATTAGACATCTTTTTTAAAATATTATATATTATTTATTTCATTATTAATAGATAACATTTTTTGTATTATATGTGAAATTCATTGGTACTTTTGAGTGTTATGTAGGACATACATATTTCACATGGGTTAATATGTTAAAATTTCCTCTACCTAGTGGTCATTCTATATTAGGGGAAATATTATTCATAGATTACAATAATTATAGGTGTTACCATGCCATAAATTGTATACTAATGAGCCATATACTCTTTACAAATATCTCTAACATATCTATCTTCTAGTGAGTACATGGATATATTATTTGTTGTGATATGATAACATTACATATACATGGTTTAGATTAAATTTATAGTTTTAATCTCCATTAATGTTATTACTTGTATATAGTAGATTAAATCTTGTTTTTATACTTTGTTTGGACCTTGACCTTTGTGTGAAATTTTATTGAACATCTCTATGAGATCTTGTTTAGTATGTGAAATATTTGAACATTTCAATTACTTATGACCCTTTTCCCTTTAGTTTCTACTAAATTTTAATATGCCCCTTATTTTTCACATTGTTATTCCTTACGTGTGAAAAAATTACATATGCAACATTTCAATATGTCCCTTGTATGCATCACTTGGCCTTATTAAATGACATTGAAACTATTGTGTCTATATGCATGTTGAGCTCATTAAGTTTTATAAGTGTCATGATCCATATCATGAACTAACTAATGTTTATGATTATAATCTTTTATTTACTATTATGAGTTTCATTGATGGATTTGTATAATTCTTGCCTCATATTATTATATACATGATTTTAATAGCACATATCTTTCTATTTTGACATAATTTTAACATATGATACTTTATTTAATTTTTACACCTCACTACACATGATATAATTAACTTTTATTTTGATATGTGTGACTTTCAAGATATAATTCCCTTACCTCAAAAGGGGGTATTTTTAGTGGGATTTTCATACATGATATTAGTGTCTATAAGTATAAATAACTTTTGATTATAGAATACTATTTGAAATAATATATAAATTTTGGAAATTCAATCATTTTTATATATTATGGGGGCATATTCCATACATATGCATTCACATTATAGGAACACATTAAAAAATGATATAAATTTCAGTGCATGATACATATTCATACATAAGCTTCAAATAATATTTACATGATATATTTACATTTAGTTACATATTTTATAATTATGAAAATAGTGAAGATACATATATATGAACACTATATTATCTCTTAAATTCATGGGTCATGATATAGATTCATGCCATATTTTCAATATGACATGTTATCTATGAACATGGTAAGAGCATGGATGTTATCCATTATATTTTGATCATGAATTAAATAACTAAGTAACAAAGTTAAAATTAAATATGAAATTCATTTATGATAGTTGATTCAATTAATGTGTAAAATATATAAATTATATGTCTAGTGATCTTTAGACTTATTTCTTATGAATCCATTATGGATTCTAACCTATTTCACATCTTGGGATCATAAATATCAATAGAATAGATCGATGTATCTTTTCCCATCAATGGTTTTATATTTTCTATACAAGTTAAATTAAAATTTGGGATTGATCACCCTTAATTTATCCATAACTAAGTAATTAACCTCTCTAAGTATTTAATGGGAAGCACCAATTCTCAAATGCTTCAAGGAAAACATCATCTCCAAGAAAAGTTATAAGAGTTACATTAGTTTCACAAATACATGTTTACTTCTTCCCTTTAATTTCAACCTTCTAAAATTTCATTTTCACATATGAACATTATCTAATTTTACATCATTTTAGGATTTTCTATGAAAAACCTTGCATGATTAAAGGTTTATCAAAAAGGAAAAATGTGTTTTTCACACTCAATTATAAATTTTCATTTACTCTAGCTCTTCCATTTCTATAGGGGTGGAGGTAATTTAGTCACTCAAATTTGGTAATGAGTACTTGATAATGCCATTATTGGCCCACTTTCAATTTAATTTAATCAAAAACTTTATTTGGACTTATTTGACAACCTCAATCTATATTAAAAACCTATATAGAAAAATCCATTTTTAAGTTGCTATTTTAAGCTTATTTAAATGTTTGAAATTTTTAAAACACATATAAACATCTGTATAGACATCCCAAATCTAAAAATTCACATTTTCCCTTATAGAACAAGATTTGTTGGTATGGAATAATATTGATAGTCATTTTTATCCCTTGTGGTTTAATCTTATCCCCCCTCACCCTATAATGGTCACCTTTCAAATTTAGAGCCTCATTTATAGGTTTAACTCTATTGTTAGGATAGGTAATTTGAGGTTTTCCCATTTTGGATCACTATAAATCCACATCTAAGTCACTTGTTCTATCGCAATGAAATTTCAATATTCATACACACTTAAACTATTGTATACTATGCCAATCTTTCTTATTCTTTCCAAATACAGTTCCTATAATTTTATGTATTCCTTAACTAAGTAGAGAAATAATTTTATCAAAGAGAAATAAAATAATTATCAATTATTCAATCCATATGTAGATTCATACATGTAGTCAAAGGAGCATAATTTTAAAAATCACTCTAAGTGGGATAACTACACAAGGTTAACTAAAATTTTTAGAGTATTATATCCATAGGTATTCATTATTAATCATGGGGGTTATTGGGGTCACCTTATTACATTAACTCCCCCATTTTTATTTTGTAGGTTTTGAACTATTACAAGTCCTATTAGGGTTTAAATTTTGAAAAAGTTATTTACAAGTCATTCACATGCATCCAAAGATTAAATTTTTGCATATTACATTCTTAAAAAAAACAAAATAGGATTATTCCTAGGTTTATCTATTTTATAATAGAGGAAAAAATAGACCATTAGAGGACAATAGTTTCAGTCGATCATGTCCACTTTTGGTAATTCTTATCCCTTAGTAGTGAAACTTCTAGTTTCTATTTTAATTAAAGAGTCAATATCTATTTATCAATTCCATCTAATATTTATTTTCACATATTTATATCATAAATATCAAAAAACTAAGTCTTTTTTTTTATCATAGTTAGCCTTATTTCATTCAATCATGTTTTTTCAATTTTAACACTGATTTTATTTTGCTTGTCACAATATTTTTTATAGCATTTTATTTTATTAAACTCAATTTATCTTAATTACATTTAATAAACCTATTAATTCTAGGTTTTTATAAGAATATTATTTAAAACATCTTGTATATAAATAGTATATTCAAAAAATATTCCTTTGGTTACGTGTTGATGAGAAACACAAAATTCCCTTGGTGGCCTAGGATAATAGTTGTCTGTCTAAATAACATGGTGGTATAGGTTTAATAAAAATTATGAGTGATAAATAAATCCATTTTATCCAAAATGAGATGTTTAATTATGAATGAATATACCATATGGATAGACATAGTCAAGGATAAATATATGGATATCAGAAAAGTAGATAATCTTTTAATTATGGTTTCATCACCACAAGGTTTTGCATTCTGGAATAATTTTTTTGAACAATAGGAATTTTATGTGGAAAGTTTTTAGATTCAATTTTGGAATGGGAAATAAATACTATTTTTAGATGACTCTTGGATAGCTAGTTTTCCATTAAGCTCCATTATATTAAGTAATATAAGTATAACGATTAGAAGAGACATGGGTGGAAAGGTTATGAATGAATTTGAGGATAATTCATATGAAACATATTGAAAAAAAATATTTATAGAATCCAAAAATAATAAGGATATTTATAGATTAATATCTATAAATGAATGCCTTAAAGGCTTTCATATGTTACAAGTCCCTAGAGAGGATGAATTACTTAGGTTAGCTTCAATAGATGATATTTATAGAGTTATAACAGGTTATTTTCTTAAGTTAAATTATTTCTAAGATCACTTTCCTTGAGACCCCACTTTAGATAAATATCTTATACCTAAATTTAGACTTTTCTGTTAACTGGTGGATTAAAATTAAACCATTACACAATATAACATAGTTAAGATATGACTCATAATTCATAATATATGTATCTTTTATGAAATAAAAATTGAATCATCCACCTACCTATTTATTAAATGTCCCTTCACTTACATATTTATTAACTTAATTATTTATTTAAAAGTATGAATTTTCATAGGTTAGGTTGAATTAAAAATTTTATGTCATCTATGAGTGGTTTCCTCCCTTCTCAATTGTTTTTTTTTTAAATATTTGTAGAATATCTATAACTTATGCATTATAGGGTATTTGGAGGGAAAGGATGTTGGGGAACTTAAGTCTAATATAAACTATCTATCATGAGTGCATACATTTAAATACACTCCTAAAAATTTAATTAATTAAATCATATGTAGACATATCATGCAAGGGGACCTTGAGTGCTCACCAAAGGCATAAAGATTGGAAATCAAGGTAGGCTAAGGTTAGTTACATGTAATGTTGAGGGGGATGGATAATATTATAAAGTGATTTTATACAAGTGTGTTAATTTTAATTAATAATTAACACTAGCTTAGATGTACTTATCCCATAATAAAAACTTTAACCATAAAAAAAACATAACTGAGTAAGCAATAACTAAACCTAATGAGCAAATAATGCCATAACAAAATAAAAGAACATTATACAGTCATTCATATAACTTTATTTTCTCTCTCGATATTATATAGTTTTTTATGATTTCCATGACACTTCAATGCTTATAGTGGTATTAATTTTAACATAAATCTTATATTTACCCTACATTAATGTTATAGTACCTAATCTATCTTTTATAAAATTCAAAATCCTTTCTATAATCTAACTATCTAAACTAGTAGTAACTCTATCATAAAAAACTATTAAAATCATTACTATAACCATCCCCATTTTATTTGCATGACATATATATCTTATAGGCTCCTAAGCTCCATTTATAATAATAACTAAAACTACCTTACAATTATTAGATTATTCTACCCACCTTGTAGTTAATGCCTTATGTTAATCAATGTCATCTACCACCATATTCTATCATCACTTCATAACTATCTTTTAGGATCTATTTTCATAATTTAATTCCACCATTTATCCCCTTGATCTTCATTGAAATTCTTAGGTCTAGGCAATATATCTTTTGCTATTATTTTTTTATTTAACACACATTGTCACAAATTTTGGTAGTGTTCACTTGTCATGATGGTGGTATGTTTTGGGCACACATGTAGATTATTGTATTAAATTTCATGTGCCACTCCTAAAATCTTAGAATTTTTATGACTTCCCCTGATATTTTTCCTTTTATTTTTATTAGTTTTGGAAGTGTTTCACAAGTTTAAGTTTTTAAATATCCTACATAGTCTTTAGGAATAATATCCAATGACCTATAATCCCACAAGGGAGGATCACCTTATTAATTAGAATCATGCCTTAAACGATTATCTAAAATGGTATTATGATAAATAGACCAAGTTATCATATTATAAAGGAGAAAAATTATTGTAGGGTAAGGTATAAAATATAATTCAAACTTTAGATAGGTAACTATCTCATTCATGCAATACTTTAGTTTATTCAATTTATAGTAATCAACATTTGTCAGATATACTTAAACACTCAAATATGAATAAATGTTGAGAAAGAATAAGAGGATAATGACTATGGTCATGATCCAATATATAAGCATACATTTATAATATTTATTGATTACAACAAATAAATATAACACATCCTACATTAACTAATTTATAAAGACCTAGTTTGTGGCATAAAATAGAAACAATACATTCTAAGGTGGAAAAGAAATATCAAAGAATAACTATCTAAGAGGACTATAATTTATAAACCAGACATTATAATCTACTTTTGAGATAAAAAAATATCACAAGGAATTACTTATAACTCTAAAATTCACAACATTATCTTCAGATGAGAAAGAAAAAGAAAGATAGAAAGAAAAAAAGGAGATAAGAAATATTTGATCTGAATATCATAGTTTTCTCTTTATATTTCATTAAAATATTTATTATTCAATAAATATGCCAATGATTTATATAAAAATCATCATATTTTTATAGATCCAATTATCAAAAGACCCATTTACAAGGTTTAAAAGATATATATATATATATATATATATATATATATATATATATATACACACACACACACACACTAGTGAGGTTCACCACTCATTTCCATGATGTGAAAGCTTTTTATATCCAAAAGCACATGCACACAAATATAAAATAAAAAGTGGGAATGTAATATCATAATAAAATATTCCTATCTAATTGATCCACTCAAATACATGATTATTTAATTAGTATTCACTGTGGGGACCCATATAACTATCTAGCTTTGTTGTCTTGCATTTTTTTCATACACCGTGTTTCATAGGATCATGACACCTTATCAAAAATTTTGATTTTTGATAAATGAAAATATAGCCCACTTAGGAAAATGAAATTTCCTTGAAGGATTCTAGTTACCATGGAGGCTATGAAATGTTGTAGTGACTACTAAGTGCTATGGAGACTATGAAGTAATGTGGAGACTATAAAGTGCCACGCAAACTAAAAATTATATAATGGTTCTTCTACTAAGTCCAAACTACATGAATGACACATGGAGAAGAATTAATGGAGTGTATTTATAAAATGGATCCTTAAATAATATTTAATTCCACAAAGTGTTGCTAAGGATTCATGAGTAATATTGAATGCATTAGATCCACTAAGGTGCCATGAACACATTCCAAAACTTAACATGACATCAAAGAATAATACTAAATAAATAGATAAGTAAGATGGACTAAAAATTATTTGAATAAAACAAATAAGTTTATTATAGATCCTTTACAATTTTGTTATCACAAATTGCATCATGCCCTAAAATATCAAGACATATTGGTCTTAAAAAAAATTGCATAATTAATTTCATAAAGTCTCAATTGTTTTATCAAATTTAATATTTTAAATGTGATTCCATATTATAAAAATCATGGAGTTGTGTTGGCCACCAAAAATGGTGATTTATATGGGGAAAACACTATGACATGTTTATAACTCTAAATTTCTTATCATTTTGGAAAACATATCAGAAATTAAGTAAGAGAATGTCATATTTTTCAAGTGAATTTGAATGTTAGTTTCAATATTATAAAAAAAACATAGTAAGGATTAAAATATTCATATATTTATGTGTGTTTCCATAATTATTAATTTATTTTTATTTTCTATATTTTATTCAGCTAGAGAGTGATCATAGAGTTAAAAATTATAAATGGTGTTACATTTTATTGTAACTCAATTGAGGGAAGAAGAATTGGACATTACTATTTTACTAGATAAGCATCCATAAAACCAATAAATATATGTTTGGATCAATATAAACCTTTTCCCATTTCTATCCAAGAATCCATAAACATAACAAAGATACATTAGGTTCCACTCTAGGTCTTTCTCCAT
>JARHVA010000860.1:1640000-1675000 GCA_037957365.1 Torreya grandis
CCTTATCATCTTCAATTATTTCAATAACTTTACTTGGGTGGTGATTATGGAGGCCTTCTCTTGACTTAGAATTAATAAACTACACTTATTACTATTAAAAGGGTCCATATTTATATTTTAATCCTTAAAATAAATATCCTCTTCCATATAATTCTTATACATATCCAAATTATGCCCCATTTCTCACTTTTCCTATTTCTAACTTCGAGTTAAGGAGATTTTGACTTTTATAGACCTTAGGTCTTACTTAATCTTGCTCCCTCTTATAATAGGAGGATTAAGGAATCCCTGATTAATCCTATTCAATATATATTAATAAAATTACATAGATTCAACCTCAAATAAATATATATTAGGGAGGGAATTTTTAAACAAAAAATAAATGAGGGACTTATGGATAAGGACTTCCGCTTAGCTGGATTAGCATCCATAATAAAATAAAGGAAAATTAACTAGTCTCAAATGTCTAAAATGTCTTTAAAAATAGAAGTGGTAGAAATATAATATTTTAGACCATAATTATATTGTGGTATACTTAATTATATGTATAATAATTTCAACCAAAGGACCTAGAAGATAGACTATGAGGATACCATCATGGAACTCAAGGATTTTTTCTTTGTCCTCAAATTGCATATTTATTTCTTCAAGTTTTTATTATTGTTTCCATGAAAATATTTGGTCCATAAATTTACCTTAATGTAACATTGGATATACTTTTTTCAGTTACTTATAAAGACACTCCTCTTGAAGAGATTTTAATATCTTTCTAAGCCTTCAAAAAATCTATATACAATGTTATGACATGCCCTCTTATTCATTTAATATAGTTGGTCAAAACTCCCCTAAAAATATGAAAAAATATAGAGTTATGTATTTTTCCTTAATAGGATGAGGGATCCATTATAACTCTAAAAAAATAGCTAGGATCCCACCATGAATTGATACAAGTTCCTATTAAAAAAATTACAATTGAAAGCATGTTCTAATTAGAGAAATGAAATTTAGGTTGATGGGAGAAACCAAATTTGTTCATTTTAAATGAAAAATATGATTTATTATTAAAAATCACAAAATGGGGATAATAATTACAAAAAAATATAGGTTCTCAACATAGTGGGAGGGTACTCACGAATATATAAGAAGGTAATCTTGAGAATATAACAACAATGATTTGATAAAGACAAATCATATTTATTAATGGATAACCTAAATATATTACCATTTTAACCAATAATTTTAAAATATTTTTTAGATCCCTTATTGGAAAGTGTTAATTTAGTAATAAATTTTCCTTTAAGAAGTGTGGAGTCCAAATTAGACAAAGGGAGACCATACAACACCAAGCAATTATATTTTAGCTTCTTCATTAAGGATTTGGGTGATGGGGTGATGAATATGATGGGGTTTAACTCATTTTAAAAATATTTTTTTGAAGAATCCTAAATTTTCAAACCAAATATCTCCTTTGTTTTCTTACCTATAGATATGGCTAAAGGATATCTCTTTAAATTTTTTTACTAATCTAAGAACATCAAAAACCAAATTTATAAGTATCCAACTAATAGGGTTTAAAATTTAAAGCAAAATTATGGTATGAAGTGAGTCCCCATAAATTATGAACTATGTTAAATTAGTTTACCTATAAATTTGAATTCACAACAATGCATCTATGATTTTCATAGGGTGTTTAGATTGAACACCAAAAGATATTACATTGGCCACAAAAAAAACTCAATTACTATCTTTAATGACATCCCCACCTTCAACTAGGATATGATTCAATTTTGAAGCATGAATAAGGGGAGGGGGAGAGAGTTCAGTCAATCTAATAGATCTCTATTAGCCTTTTTTCTAGCTTTGTCTCCATACTATGGGATTACTAGGTCCCACTTTAGAGTTAATATTCATTCCTCTTCATTCAATTTCTCATTCTTACACTTTTTCGTTGAGATAAAAAAATACTTTATAGTATCAAATATCTTAATGCCCACTCTATTGTCACAATTTTTCTTATTCTAAAATAACAATAAATTTAATTTTTGGGATCCATAATTAGCTAAGTCCCAATAGACTAACCCATGAAAGTTTGCATCAGGAGAAGACATAAAAATTAAAAAAACTTAGGAGTGACACAAATAATTTGAAATAATTACATGTGTATGCACCCAAAATACATTATCTTCATGCTAATCACACACTACAAGAAAGTGTGATGATGTGATGTTAAAATAACATGACCTAAACATGAAACCACTTAGACATAGGAACTAAAATGGAAATATTAGACCATAAATGGAAAAATAAAAGCTAAAAGGAGATCCTAGTAGATAGTTATGAAGTGATGAAATATGATGGTATATGTCATTGATAATCATAATGCATTAACTTCTAGTTGGTTAGAACAATGTAATACTTATAAGATAGTTATAATTAATTGCATAAAGGGCTCTTAGGATCTTATAAAAGGTAGATGTTACACAAATAAAAATGGGATGGTTACATTAACACTAGTAATATTTATTGACATTAGATTTAATGCTAATTTATTGAGTTACAAAAATTAAAAAGATTCTAAAAAATTTTATAAATAAAAGATTATGTATTGTGTCATTAACTTAGGATATATAGTACTAATGTTTAAAGCAATACAAATTTAAGCATTGAAGGTCCTTGTAAAACATGAACACTTATGTAGTATTTATAAGCCAATCAATTAAGATACATGATTGAATCTATTTTGATTATATAGGTTCATTATAGCATTGATAACTCATTAAGTTTAGTTTTTACTTACTCAGTCATGTTTTGTTGATGGTTAATTTTTTTATGGAATAAGTAGACATAAAATAGTGATAATTATGAATTATAGGTAGAGTACATGTGTAAAATATATCAATACCAAGATCCAAACCCATAAAAATTACCCACAACCAACCCATACCTACCCCAATTTACCCTCTATACACCATAGATAAGTGTGTAAGGTCCCCTTTAATGATATGTTGGTGTGAGAGTTGATTTTTAAATCTGGAATGTGTTTAGATTGTTTTGGTCATGATAGATAGTTATTACTATATCTTAGTGCCCTGACATTTTGGTTTTGTTATCTAGATATGTCACATTTTTTATTTTGATGGTAAAATGAGTTGGTTGAGAGTTCATGGAGATAATTGGCTAAGTCCTTATGAGTATAAACTCTGTATAAGATTGGAGATGGAAGTGGAATGAAATTTAGAATTTATCAAGGATAATTATTCCATGGAAGGACCAAGAAATCATAAGTTTAAGAGGCATAGATATGATGATAATTAGTAGATGGTAATGGCTAATATGGATCTTAGGGAGAGGTGTGAGTTTGACTCATGAGATTAAATGAAAATATGTAGATAATGGTAAGAAAATGAGGATTAATATTACACATAGGAATTTGGATCCAGTGATGAGGAAACAAGTGTTAATGAGAAAATTGAGACTTGGAATAAGATGTGGAAGGATCTCATTAAAGGGATCATTAGGAGAAAGTTGACAAAAGAGTGCTTAGTTCCCTTAAACCCAATGAGAATTTTGATGAATCTATTTTTGTATTAGAGGATGAGTAACATGACACAACATAGGAAGGTTATTTGTGAGGATTCATAATGCCTATTAGATAAGGGAACTCACTAGAGTAATTAGTCTCATATCCACCATTTAAACCTATAGATACATGAATAACACATAAATTAGATACCATGTAGTATGATATGTGACTTGTAAGAGGGTTTACATGACATCTACTAAGTCATTCAACCCATATTGGAGCAAAAAGAGCTAGAGGACCATTAGAATCCTAGAAATCAATCCAAAATGGCTAGAGGAGCCATTATACAACTAATTATAGTAGATAATGAAGGCATACCACAAGTTGTAAATATCCAAATCTCAATTGTTCCTTCAAGAAATGTATAAGTGATAAAATAACCATATGAATTAGTTTCACTTGTGACTACCCACCATATCTAATATGGAATGACCATGAGCTTAACTAATTATCCTATATTTAAGAACACCACAAGTCATGTTCATAAGTGTAAGATTATTTGGTAGGAGAAAGGGTCACTTCACCTAAACTATAAGATAATAAATTTTACACTACTCTATTAAACATGCCTAGTATCTAAATATGGACCCTGATCCTATCATTTTGGAGTATGATTCCCTAAAATATGTGTTCTTGAAGGAATTAAACATCTTATAATTTTTATATCGTATCATCATCATAATCAAGGAGATCAAATAGGAACTAGGAGAGATCATTCAATCATACAATATTAGGATCAAAACCTTGGTATATACTATATCATATGTGATTCACCATATGTATAATGCTAAATGGTTTATTATGGGATTTTTTGTCCCTATTCATCACACCCTTTCTATGTGAATGTTTGCCAAATCTATAGAGACATTGAAGGGTACACTAAGAGTTAAGGCCATCAATAAAGTGGACATGGGGGATCATATAGACAATAGAGGTATAGTTCATGATAATGGAGTCATTATTACAAAATATTTTGGTCAACCACACACATAACACATGCCCTCTTTTTATGGTTTATTAATTACAAGTTAAAGTAGCATACCTAGAAAAATTTATCTTAGTGTAATGTATGGATCTTGATAACCTCTTGTGATAATTTTTTAATGGCCATGACATGTGTCATTTATCTCTTTATCAAAGTGACAGTAAGATAAAGGTGTCCCTATATTTCAAAATTTATGATGCCTCCACCCAAAATGCTAATTATTATTGAGTGATAGATAAATTACATGTGGTACAATACCAAAGTGTGAGATAGGTAGCTATAGGATCCTTGAGTTATGAGCTAAAAGAATAGGATACATTAATTATGTGAATTAGCGTGTGCATAGAGGTCATTCTATATCATTTGATAGAGGTATGTTTCCAAAATGCTATTTTTATAAGTGTGGTTTTTTCAGACCACTTTCAATGTTATTATCCCTAGTGTCCCACTTGTGTGTATTTTCATGGCACGTAAAAGGTCAAGAAATACCTGAAACAATGTGCAAGGCTCACATAGAAGGTAAAACCTAATAAAGGTGTTGCCATGATATAATTTTCATAGAATTCAAGTATGTAAAATAAAAATAATATTATGGGACTATGTGTTAAAAAGTAAAGGCATAACTACATACAAATAAATATATCATAAAGAATATGCCACACTAAGATGTCCACCTAAGGGAGAAAAAATAAAGATTAGCATGCAAATATCTTGATAACACATAATAGATAGAGTTATTAATAAGTAGATTGCATTTAATTAATAAGATTTATGGATAAATAGAACTCACCTAAGAGTTTGGGGAGAAATCTCATAAAAATATTTGGGCCCATAAGGAATATATTGGTAAGCTTATTGACATGATCACTCTCCTATGATATAAGGGGATGATTTGCATGATGAATAACCTCATGGTAGAATGTGATAATGTGTAGCCAATAGATGTGCTAATATGAGAATTAGCCTGAAGTAATAAGCAAGAGATCACTAAGAGCATAATATATGATTGATATTATCTCATGAATTATAATATTAAAATAACAACTTTTTATGTCATCTTGTTGGCACTGTCACTGAAGTTAATGTCTTCATAAGATATACAGGGTGGAATATGGGTAAAACTGCATTGTATCCCTTAGATAAAATTTTGTTCATGGCCAAAAAGACCATGGAGTATAAAATAAGATTTCTACATGATGTGAACATCAAGATCAAGACTAAATTTAAGGTGATAGATATTTTTGAAGAAGACAACTAACTTATGTTATTAGGAAAGACATAGTATTATTCTAGTAATGTGGACATGTAATTTAAGCATAATTACATGAAATTTAATAGTGGAAAGAAATTTTTGGTAATCCTTATAAATATATACCAAGGTAATCCATACATTAAATGAGTGTAAGCCACATATGATTTCAATAATGTTTATAAAAACACTACAAATATTAATAAAAATACAAGACCAAATAGGAAAAGCACACTAAGATGGGAGGATGTGGAGGTTAACTCAGAGACCATAAGTCTTGATAGTGATTGATGAGTCTAGTAAATATATGAGGAAACTATGATAAGGTGTGTGGAGATACACAAAAACCCCCATTTTGAATGTGTAAACCTTGTATGGAAATGTATTTCTTATTGATGAAAACACATTGTGTATTGATGAAAAAACATGCATGTTATGTTTTCTATGTTTTGGAAAAATGATGGAAACATGAAGTAATATAACGTAAATGTTGATAAAAATTCCAAAAACATGGATGAAAATGATGAAAACATGGATGAAAATGGTGGATTCAAACTGTTAATAGTAACCAAACTTCTTAATGTTCATTCTTTATCATTTGAGCTCTATTTTCGGTGATTTTTTTAAAAACTAAATGTTTTCTTGTTAAGTTTATAAAATTTTAGTTAATTTATATTCATGTTGCATATATTTTGCACACAATAGAATAAATTAGGTATCTAATATGTTTCTTATAGGTTTTCCATCAAAAATAACACATTATGATTCTAGCTTATTTGTTGTAAGTTTTACTTGTCAAATATCACATTACAAACTTCTAACCAATTTCTTGTAGGTCCTTGGTCAAATAAGTTGATTTAAAACATAAAACAAAACATTTTTGTTTTTTTCCTAACATTTCAATTTGGGTTTAAAATTAACAAACACTTCAACTTGGTTTTAAAACTTATTCACTTCGATATCATTTCCTTTCTCACATTTTTTAGTTTATTTTTTATTCTTGAAGTGTGTGTTTATATGGTTCTTTCAAATGTATGATCTCCCCTTATTTGGGTGACCCAAAAATGTGAATATAATTATTGGTTTTTATCTTAGGATATTTTCCTAAGTATTTTCTTCACTTTACATTATTAGGATTCTTGTGAATTAGAAATGGTGGTACATTCCCATTTTTATTTTAAGCTACATGATTGGAGTGTCATTATCTTCTTGTGGATATTTAGGGTGAAATGACTAGGGGTTGATATCCTAACATTCATACCTACCTTTTTCATTTTATGGGGGATATAAATGGTTGACATGTGTTTTTAGGCTTATTGAAATCCCCCATAAAAGGTTAAATGAAAGAAACAAGATAACTACCATTGCTAAACCATTATACATCACCATAAAGGAATCTAGGGCCTCTTTGGTAGGGGATGTTTTACCCTATTTATATCACATAACTTGAATATTTTTTCAATAGATTATTTACCCATATTGGTACCATCTAGTAAAATAATGAAAAATTCATATTAAAACTTATTGGCCACAAAACATTCAGTAATATAGGGGTTAAAAGGTAATAACCCCAAAATATTTCCTATCATGTAATAACTTTGAGAGAGTGTTGGTATTTAACCTAAATTTAAAACTCTATTAAATTAATCTTTAAATTCTCCTATCAAAGTGAGTATATTGAAGGCTTGGCTATTATGATGTAATTCCTCTTTACCACTAAGATATGATTGCTTACTTAAATTTTGTTTGCTTGTATGTTATGTGAAAACCCATTGTATGTCTAAAACCAACTAAAAACTAAAACAAGTATAAAAAATTTTCTATATAAACCTATACAAATAGGCATTACTTTTCCTAATTACTGGGTCAAAAATCACTCACTTCTACTAATTATGCTATCAAATTCAAAACACAATTTTTTTTCAAACTCCCTTCTACATGTCATCATGTAAAAATTTTCCATATAAAAATCATTTTAGAGTTCATGTTAAAGTAGGTTGAAATGCACATCCCTCTTATCTAAATAATGACATTATGCTATCTATTTTGAATGAAACCTAGTTATAATAAAATTCTAATGTGAAATCAATCCAAAACCACATTCAAATTATAATCCAAACATAACATCTAATTTGAGTCAAACACAAGCCAAATCTTCTTCTAATGTTTAATTAAATCAATTTTTTTACATCTAATCAATCTTAATTGGATTCAAACATTTAAGAAGAAATGAAAGTCAAACATTTTATAAAGCACAACTTTAATCCATAGTTTACAAAACTTAAAATCAAACCAATATTCCAAAATGAACTTGTTCAAAGCCCAAGTTACCTTTTAAAAATCAATCAAACAACATACAAAAATAATTACAAGTTAAAAAATTCTTACATAATTAAGTTTATTTTTACATTCAAAAGTCAAGTTTCTAAGGTAAGAAATTCATATTCAGTTCTGAACTCAAACACTTTGAAAATATAAACATTAAATACTTACATCCTTTGTGAGACACAAAAATTAGAAAGCATTTTATATACCAATATTTTCTCACCCCTTTTGAAACAAGTTTGATTCACACAACTTTCTTATTTGGATACATGCATTGAAAAACATTGATTAAACTATTCCACTTTGATAGTTGTATTGACATACCCACTTAAACATTCAATGTATACCAAAGTCAAATTTAGCTTCAAAATATAAAATAGGTTAACTTTAACGAAGGTCTGAATGCAACCCAAATCAAGTTCATATTAAACCACATACCAAGACAATCAAATCCAAATAAATTTTATATTTAACCATTTACCAAGACAATATAATAAAAATTAGGTTTAATTATAAACAACATACTAATCCAATCCAAGGTAAATTAGGTTTATCTTGAACCATGTACCATTTTGATCCAAAACAAACTAGGTTCATCTTGAGCCAAGTATAAATCTATTCTAAGTTAAGTCATGTTCATCTTGCAAAACATTCTATTTATAGTTTTAAATTGGTTAACTATTGAAAATTAAACCGAACTCAATGATTTGATGTCAAAACCTTGATGTTGAAACAAGTCAACATTCTAACTCATGTCAAATTTGACTAGAGTCATCATCAAAGCCACATTTTATAATAATTAAAAATCAAGCCTATTTTGACCATATCTAATTATTATGAATCAATCACATGCCAATTCAAACCACATCTTATATTTTCATTCAATCTCCTGTGTTTTTTGGTTATGAATGAAGAAGTCATGTCATCCATCCTTTCTTTCATTTCAATTATATCAAGCCATTATGCCCTCTTTTGGGGCCAATCCAAGCCAAACCATTTCAATTAAGACTAATACCACTCTATTTTGGGCCCAATTTTATTAAGACCAAGACTACCCTCTTTGGGACCATTTCAATTAAAAAATTACCTTATTTTGCACTCCCTTTCAATAAAAAACCAAAGCTACCCTCTTTGGGCCCCATTTCAAAGAAAAAATATGTCCACCCTCTTTGGGGTTAATTTATTCCAACCCATACCCTTTCATATGTCTTTTATTTTGGATACTAATCCAAGGTTAATATAATTCATGGCATCCCATAATGTTAATCCTAGTTTATTTCTACTAGTATTTAGTCAAAAAGTGATGGAAAAACTCTCTCAATTTATCCAACAACTAATCCATTTGGTATATACTCTTGACATTTCATCCTTTCTTACAAAATATAATCTGCCCTTAGAGCCACAACAAATCCAATAGTCCAGACCAATTATGTCATTGCCCTTCTAAGTTCAAATATATATTGAATACCCAATTGTGTCTAAGTATAATAACTAATTGATCAGGATATGTAATGATGTCCATCTCGATCACACTCATATACATCCACTTCCAAATAAATATCAAGATAGTCAATTGATTATATATATTTTAATTGAATCACCCATATTTGATGAAACCCAAACCATTAGTGGTCTACCTTTATTTGACAATTTTTTTTATGAGTCCATCTTTAAAAGGTGCATTATTATTGAGAAAAAACACATTATTCATCTATTTTCAAACATTCCCCATTATATAAAAATTACTTCATCCCAAATCATTAATTTCCAAGCGAATGTTGAACAAGGTACTTGTGGAAAATGTAATCTAATAGGATACATTTATGGCTACATTTACATTAGAAATAGTTTCCATTTTAGAGATAATATTATAATTAGGTTCTATTATATAGATAATATTAGATTTATTATAATAAGCATAATAAACACCATCATCAACATCATATTTAAATCCATTTGAGATAGATTTAAATTTAAAAGTAGAATATATTAGTGTATATTATGAAATTATCTATACACTTGTATGAGATCTAGTTGAATAAAAATTATCCTCAAACTAAGCATACCTTATTAGATATTATGATATTATATACACACTCATTGAAAATCCACCTAAAAACATTCGTGATCATTCCAAAGTTTTTAATGATGTTTTCTTCAACATCAACACAATTCATCCTATTAGTATCTATGAGGACTATGCTTATTTTTAACTTTCCATTAAAATTACACATCCCTTTAACATTAACCAGTGTCACCATTATGTTGACATATCACCTACCATATCTATAGATTATGATTAAGAGAATCACATGATAATAAATTTATTCCATGGTGACATCTTAGTGGAATAATTTATATGGATCCATGACAATGTTTAGGTATAATAACAACCTCCAAGAGAAACCTTATTTGAGGTGCTAAGGGGAAATCAAAGTCTAAGATTAGCATATTCTAGGGAAAAATTGTTTAAGGTTTTAAATGATAATCAAAATCAAAAATCAACATTCATAAGTGAAACATTTTTTGAGGTAAAAAGGACAATAAAAATAAATAAGACTTTATTGGTGAAAACCTCTTTTAGGTACCAATAGTTGAATGAGTTTTTACTTCATTTCTTTATGAAGACATTATTTATGTCAATATAAGAATATAAAATAATTGGTAACATATTCAAATTACAACATCTCTCAATAAAAGACAACATATAAATATTGTGGCCTTATTGATATAATTTATGTATTTATTTTTCCCCACCAAAATCAAAATCATGTTGAATATATAATTAGAAATAATGTGTGTGACTAATATTACCAATATTAATTATCCACCCATAAATTATGCATTCTATAATGATCTTATTATTCATTAAAATCCTATATTACATTACTAAATAAGATCATTTATCCATTGCACATCCTTCTTTACCTTTTTGGTGGCACTCCTTTTTGTATAGGTGATGAAGACATATTATCTATAGGTTTTGAGGAAGTAAAATCAAAAACTAATGATGATAATGATAGCAATAGTGTAGTTCACATTTAAAAAAACATCATAGGATAGAAACTATTTCAAATAGGTACTGGTTAGATAGTAAAGGATCTGAATTATTCATCTCCTAATCTTTCATTGAGTTGAGATACTACAAATCAAAAAATAAATAAAAAATATAAAAAATTGATTTAGAAATAAATAATTCATCCAATCACAAAAAACACTCTTATGGAACCTTTGAGAATTATAATGATTAAAATTAAGTTTGTTGCATCAATAATAAATTATTTATTATTTGAAAGTACATTGACACTTGGGTGAATCATCATTTATATTGACAACCATTCCATTCCATCCATTTTGGCCTTTAAATCCTATTTGTCATAGACCATATTATTCTAATAATTAGTCTTCCCATATTATCCTTGTTACAAAATTAGAAGGTATATTGAAACCTATTTTGGAAAAAATTTAGCATATCACCCACATGACACTTTGACAACAAGACAATTTTGGTTCTCACATGACATGGTCCTTGGAGAGTCCTAGTAATTTCACTCATTGTCATCCAATATTAACTATAATTATCTAATTCTTCTTCATTCATTATTGTATTCCGTTATAGGAGTAACTACAATGGCTTGAGTTTCAATTTTGAGTGACCACGCCCACTCTACTTTCATTTTGAGAATCATTATTGAGTATGATGATAAAACAAGTATTCCATTTGATAGTGATACTTTATGGATATTTATTCCAAAATTTAAAAAAAAAACATTTCAATACCTAAAATTTATAAAAGTCTTCTAATGTCCATGAAAGATATAAAGTCACAAAATCCTAAATATTTGAAAAGGATCCAAATATGCAAGAGATATATAACACCACCAAAATTCAAAAAATTGTTGTTGTCTAAAATCCCTTAAAAAATCCATTGATCAATCATTGATTCAATCATTTTTACAATTATTGGTACATGTCCTTCCAAAATCTACCTTCTTTGCAAAAAAATTCATTTATCTCAATGTTTTCACCATCTTTGGGGAAAATTAAAGTATTTAGCTTATTATAGAATATATTATCCCCATTCCATCCCTTTTCATGAATATTTTATTAGGGTAACCATACAAATAATAATTATAATTGGATCCTCACGCGTGGATTTTTTGACTTGGTAAATGATAATATACATTTTTTTGCTTTTATTTTTGCTTTTTGTTTTCTTGCTTATTTGATTTATTTTTTGTTTCCTCTTTCTATTATGGCCTTGACTCATTCCATTATGATAATAGGTTCATCATCATGGTGACTATTATCATGAAGTTTTACTTAAGTACATGCATTAACATACATTAACATTGGTATCATGGTTTTTATCATTAGTGCATTATTATCGATTGTCTATTGGATCAAGTGTTGGTCCTTTTGTACATACTGACAAGACCATCATGGTGTTTTATATCATGATGCATATATTTTGTGATATAATCAAAATTTAGTATCAATATATTAATGACAATTTAAAATTATAACTTCATCCTCTTTTAGACTTATATATTATCTAATTCAATCCTCTTGGTCATGTTTAACCTCATCACATTTTCAATGGTCAAATAAAAAGAACTAATAATTATGGCTATATATATGCTAATCAAGATGTGTATTTCTTAATAAGAATATCAAAGAGAGTCATACACATTTATAAAAATTAGATTATCATCTAGTCTATTCTCATCATATTCTCTCCCAATTTCTAGGAGAACTACATTAGCCTGAGGTCCATTTTGGACTATTTATTTAGCACTCAATTACATGAAGTTTTTGGGGTTATCTTAGTCACCATTATTTTAATAATTATTCATTTATTTTAAACTATTTTATTCATTCCATTTTATATATAATATTTCAAAAACTACATTATCCTACATTCCTTTTGGACTATATAGGCAATGCTTAGTTATATTCCATTTTTTTAGTCAATTCATCCTCCATTATATCATTATTATTTAACCATCATTGTATTTTCAATCATCTCTTGCATTACCTTCTATAATTATCATGTGCCTATTTTTTGGTGACTTATTCAATCCTTGAAAATTCATTATACCATCAAACCTACATTTTAATCATTTGTCTCACATTTAATTTATCAAATAGATTAAATCCTTCAGTTATGATTGATAATCAATCAATAAGATCAATTAGACAAATCAATGATGAATTCCACCCTACTTGGGAAAATCATTAAATCAAAAATCAAATCCACCCTATTGGGTAAAATCATTATTCAATCAATTATCCTCTATTTATGTAAATTTAATCCATTCTTATTTATTTTAATGTTATTCTCTTTAGGGAAAATAAAAGTTTATAACTTGTTTGGGGATATACCATTTCCCTAAGCTTGTATATTTTTCTTTGTTTGGTGTATGTTAAAGTGTGTTGATTATATTAGGATGACTCATTCTCAATTACCCCCTCTTTGGGTCTAATATTATTTTTATAATCTATTCACATTAGAAATCAAAGTGTGTAAGCATTAGCTCATTTGGGTCTAATATCATGTTTCTAATTTCATTCATCTTATTGGCCATTTTATTAATTGATTTTTATGGATTATCCATTTAAAACATTTTACTACTATTCCATTATGAAATCATCCAAGGATTATTAAGCACTATGTAGGCATCAATTTGAACTTGTTGGCTTATAAATTTATCAATTTTCAACATGTCATTCTTCAAAATATAGAATTTCTTCTTAAACAAATTTTTCATTATTAAAAAATATGTTACTTTGTCTTGTGTCTCACAATGCCTTATCAAACAAGGGAAAAATATAGACACTTAAAATTAGACACTTCATGTTGATTAAATATGTATTTTATTAAGAATTTAAACCCCATTAAAATCATTTTTCTTGTAAATGTTAATTAACATAAATAATTTCAACCCCACTAAAATTACTTTTCTTCTAATTTTTAATTAACCCTTGTTAATTAAACTAATCTACCCCTAATGGAACTTTACATAACTTTTAGAATATCCATATTTATCTAAAATATAAAATTTAAGATTACCTCATCTTAGTGACATCACACGGGAAAGTAAATGGGAAAGGATAAGAGTGGAATAAATCTATTACACTCTCTTACACACTTCTTAAAACCTATTATATACTCCAAAAGTGGTCATTATTGTACTTTTTTTCTAAATATCTTCCACACTCAAAATTTACTTAAATGGAACCCCTAACATTTCCAACCTCTACCATGGATGAGGGAGAGGACTCAATCTTATCCATCCATTTGGAGATTAATATAGATAGTCATCACTGATTCAACAAGTCTATAAATTGAAGGTATCCACTCTATTATAAACAAGCCTATTGAACCTAAAATTACTTAGCCAAAATACCTAAGGAGATTCACAATTATTAAGCCAATTCTAAAGATAAATCATGTAGATACAACTAGATATGTTTCCCACATGCAGATTTAAAATTTTTAAAGACCTCCAATTTTATAATCTGACCACATACATATTTGAACTAGAAAGGAATAAAGGTATGTCAAAGAAGGTATACAATATTTATGTTCTATATTCTATTTGATTCATATTTTGTTTTGTCTTTCTCAATCATACTGAATATTATTATTGTGCTAGTTTATTTAAATCATTTATTATGTTTATTCACAATGGTTGAGCTAAACCTATATGATCATTTATTATGTTTATTTATGTTATTATTCTACTTCTTACACATGAAATCAATTTGATAAGTTATTATATCTCTTGTCTCTTGTTAAATCTTTGGCCTTATGGATTTTATTTTTAACATATTAGGTATGAATATACCTTCCTATTTTAATAGTCTAAACTAAGAAAATAATTTTTTTATAAAGACATTTTCAACAAGTATTGGTCAGAATTGACTGTCACTAATTTCCTAATCTATTTGATCATGCCTTATAACACATAGACTTAATAAATCTATTTTTTTAATATTTAATTCAATTTTAGTATGCACAATAATATTTATTCATGAAAATTATTTATTTTTTGTGTTATTTTTATCATACATATAAGCTAGATAATTTGAAAAAATATCAACTTGATAAGATGAGGATGTAAAATTAGTGTTCCACATATCTATTATTTTTTCCATATGTTTTGAATTTCATTCACATTACATTTGGGGATTATTCCCCATACATTTCTATGTTATAATTTTCAATGTGAACTTTACCTAAACATGTGTTATAGATTTTTCATATCCATATTCTTTATTATACATTACAACCCATATTTTATCACTAGTTTCATTTTAGTACAATTTAAAAATTCAAAAAAATATAAATAAATTAAAATATTTAAACTATATAAAAATATTTAAATATTCTAGAAAACCAAAATTAGGACCTAGGGATTATTAGACATATTTTTTACACTATTATATACTATTTCATTCATGATTGGTAGATAACATACTATTATTATATCATATGTGAATTTAACTAGTATTTATGAGTGTTATGCAAGACATAAATATTTAACATGAACTAATATGTTGGACATTCCTCTATCTAGTGTCCATGCTATATTGGGGGACATGTTATTCATAGAATATAGTAATTATAGGTGTTACCATGCCATAAATCCTATTCTACTGAGCCATATAATGTTTAAAAATGCCTCACTAACATATATATCTTTTACTTAGGATATGAATATGTTATTTGGTAGGATATGATCACATTGCATATAGATGGTGTAGAATACATTTCTAATTTTATGCACCATAAATGCTATTACCTGTATATAATAGATTAGAACTTGTTTTTGTACTCTATTTAGACCTTGACCCTTGTGTTCAATTTTATTGAATGTCTCTATGAGTGTTTTTTAGTATATATAATATTTTAAGATGCCCATTACTAATATCCCTTGGCCATTTTTTTAATACCAAATTCAAATATGTCCCTTGTTTGTGACATTATTATGCCTTTCATGTGAAAACTTTACTTATGAAAAATTTCAACATGTCCTTTATATGCATCACTTGCCCTTATTATATGGCATTAAAATTATTATTTCTATATACTTGTTGATATTTTAAGTTATATGTGTTTCATGACCCATAGCATGCCCTAACTAGTGATTAGGATTCTAATTTTATAATTTACTATTATGAGGTTCATTGATATATTTATATAAGACTTGCCTCATATTATTAAATAAATGATTTAAATGGTACATATCTTGATATGTTGACATGATCTTAATATATTATACTTTATCTAATGATTATATATAAACACACATGATATAGTTAAATTTGATTTTGGTATGAGTGAATTTTAGTATACAATTCCCTCCACTTAAGAGGGGGTATTTTTAGTGGTATTTCAATACATGTGATGAGCATCTATGATTATAAATCAATTTTGAGTATAGAATATAGTTTAAAATAATGTATATAGGCTCAAAATTTAATAATTGTTATAGAGTATGGGGGCATATTCCATGCATATGCATTCACATTATAGGAACATGTTAAAAATTCATACATTTTTGGGTGCATGATACATATTCATGCACAAGCTTAAAACAAAATTTACAAGTTTTATTTATACTTAGTTACATATTTTAAAATTATTAAAATGGTCACGATACATATTCATGCACATTATATTATCTCTCAAATTCAATGGGCATGATGTCTATTCATGCCCTATTTTTAATATTACGTGTTATCTTAGACATGATAGTAACATTTATGTTATCCATTCTCTTTTGATCATGAATTAAAGATATAAGGAAAAAAATGAAAATTAAATCTAAAATCCATCTATGATTGTTGATTTAGTTAAATTTCATAATGTATAAATTTAAGATTTGGTGATCGATATCCATATTTATTATGAATCAGTTATGGATTCTAGAATTTGTTTCACATCTTGGGATCATAAATATCAATATCATATATTGATGTATCTTTTACACTTAGTGGGTTTTTTATATTTTATACAAGTTCAATTCAAATTCAATCTTGATCACCATCAATTTAACTAAGGATAAAAACTCTCTAAGTGCTTCATGGGCAGAACCAATTATCCAATGATTAAAGGAAAACATAATCTCCAAGAAAATTTATAATAGAAACATTGGTTTCACACGTACATGTGTACTCCTTCCTTTTTCCTTTCAACATTTAAATTTTTAGTTTCACATATGAGAATTATTTACATTTACATCATTATAATATTTTATATGGAAAACCTTGTGTGATAGGAGGTTTCTCATAAGGGAAAAATGTTTTTTACACCTATATCTTTATTTTACTCTATTAATTTTATTTCTATACTAAAGTGTGGGTAATTTAGTCACTCAAATTAATTCATGAATACTTGATACTATTAATTTTGGTCCACTTTAAATTTAATTTAATTAATCACTTTATTTGGACCTGTTTCACCACTTCACTCTATATTAAAAACATATATAGATGAACCCATTTTTATGTTTTTCTCTTATGCCTACATAAATGTTCCAAATTTTTAAAAATCCCTCTACACATCTTTATAAACATCCCAAATCCAAAAATCCATATGTTTATTTGGAGGAAAATATCCACTAGCATTGAATAATAATGTATTCAATTTTATCCCCTATTGTTTAATCTTATACCTCTATCTGCCTCAAATTGGTCAAATATTAAATTTAGATCACATTTTATAGGTCTAAATATATTTTTAGGATACATAGTTTGAAGTTTTCTCATTTTGTATTTCTATAAAGGCACATGTAAGTCATTTGTTTTATCACTTTGAAATTTAAATATTCATACACATTTAATCTATTACACACTAAGAAAATATTCCTTAATATTTCCAAATCTGATTCTAATAATTTTATGTGGTCCTCAAATAAGTCTACAACTTGTTTTATCAAATACAAACCAAGGAATTATAAATTATTCAATCCATTTGTAGATTCAACATGGAGTCAAAGGAGCATAATTTCAAAAATAAATCTAAGTGGGATACCTATGTGGGGTTGATTTACCTATTTGTAGTAACTGATACATAGATATTCATTAGTCATCATGGGAATTATCGGGGTCACATTATCACATTAAATCCCCTATTTTTGTTTTTTAGGTTTTTAAGTATTAGAATCCCTATTAGAGTATTTATTTAGAATAAGTTATTTACAAGTCATTCATGTGCATTGAAAGATTTTATTTTTGCATAAAAACATGATAAAAAAAAACCAAACATGATTGTTCTTTGGTTTATCTATTTTTAACTAGATTAAAAAATATACCATTAGAGGATAATAGTTCCAATAGATCATAATTCTTTTTGGGCTTTTTGATCACTTAGAAATTAAACATCTAGTTTCTATGTCACTTGAAGAATCAATCTCTATTTTTTAGTTACATACAATATTTACTTTCACACAGTTATATCATAAATATCAAATAACTAATTATTATTTTTTGATTAATATAAAATAACTAATTATTTTGTTTTGATTATAGTTATACTTATTTCATTCAATCATGTTTTTTCAATTCTCATACTTTGATTTTATTTTTCTTGTCGTACTATTTTTTATAGCATTTAATTTTATTCAAGTCAATTTATATTAATTAGGTTTTAATACACATATTAATTCCATGTTTTTTATAAACATATTTATAATAATATCTTGGAGAGAAATAGTATATTCAAAAAATATCCTTTAGCTAGGGGTTGAGGATGGACACAAAATTCCCTTATGGTCCTAGTATAGTAAGTGTCTTCCTAAATAACATGGTGGTATAGGTTTAATGAAAAATAAGAGTGGTGAATAAATCCATTTTATAAAAAAGGATATGGATAATTATGAATTAATCTAGCCTATGGATAGATATAGTCAAGGATAAATATATGGATATCAAAGAAGTTGACAATTTATTAACTATGGTCTCATCATTGCAGGGTTTTGCATTATACAATAATTCTTGTGACTAATAGTAATTTGATGTGGAAAGGTTATATATTGAATGTTGGAATGGGAAATAAATATTTTATTTGGGATGACTCTTGGATAACTAGTTTTTCATTAAGATCCATTATACCATGTAACATATCAAGTATAATGATTAAAAGAGTCATAGGTGGAAAGTTTATGAATGAATTTGAGGATAATGAATATGAAAATTATTGAAAAACCATCTTGATATAATACACATATCCTAAGTCTTTTTTATATTAATATCTCCTAATGAACGCCTTATAGGCTTTCATATTTTACAACTCCCTAGAGAGGATGAATTGGTTTGGTCAGCTTTAGTAGATGATATTTATAGATTTGAAACAAGTTACTTTATTGAGTTTAATTATTTATTATATCAATTTATTTTATACCTCATTTTAGATAAATATCTCATAACTAAATTTAAAATTTGTTATTAGCTAGTAGATAAAATAAAATCCTCACACATTATGACTTAGTTAAGAAAAGAATCATGATTCCTAATAGATGTATCCTTTCTGAAAGATAAGTTGAATCAGTTTCCCATTTATTTATAAGATGTTCCTTCACATATAGAGATATTAAATTAATTATTTTCAATTATTAAGGTTCTTAGGTAAGTTTGAATTCAATTTTTTTAATTTCATCTATCAGTAGTTTCCTCCTTTCTTAAGTTTTATTCTATAAAATATTTTTAAGATCTCCATACATCATGTGTTTTGGGGTATTTATAGGGAAAATATGGTGGGTAACTTTAGTATAATCCAAAATATCTGTCGTTAGTTCATCAATTTAACCACAGTCTTCAAAATTTAATTAATTGAATCCTACATATAAATATCATGCATGGGGACCTTAAGTGCTCACCTAAGGAATAAAGAAGGGACACCATGTTAGGTCATTGTTAGTTTCATGTAATGGTGAGGGTGTTAGATCATTTTATAAATTGATTATATATAATCATGTTGACTTTAAGTCATACTTAACACTAGATTAGATGTGATTCTCCCATATTAATATTTTTAACCATCAATAAAGCATGATTGAGTAAGCAATAACTAAATGTAATGAAGAAACAATGTCATAATACATATAAAAAACAATCATAGAATAAATCACACTTTATTTATTTGTTTCTTAGTATTTTATAAATTGTCATTATTTCCAAGGAAATTTAGTTCTTATCATGTTATTTCTTTCAACATTAGGCCTATCTCTATCCTAATTTAATTCCATAATACTTAATATATCTTTTATAAAATTAAGAATCCTTTATATAATATATGAAACTCTATAAAATAGTAGTAACTCTAGCATTTGAAACTATTAAAATAATTATTTTAACCATCCACCTTTTATTTGAGTGAAATATTCATTTTATAGAATCCTAAGATCCCTTTCTATCAAAAATTGTAACTACCTTATAGTCATTCCAATATTCTACATGCCTAGTAGTTAATACCTTGTATTAATAAATGTCATCTGCCACCAAACTTTTTCATAATTTAAAAAATATATATTAGGATTTACTATTATAATTTACTTCCATAATTTATCCCCCATGATATTTTTTATAATTCTTAGTTCTAAGCAATTATGTGTTAGGGTGTCTTTTTGTCATTTAACACACATTAGCCCAATTTTTGGTAATGTGTGCTTATCATGTTGGTAGTATGTTTGGGACATATGTGTATATTATTCATTTTGATTTAATATGTAACTAATTTAATATTAACATTTTTATGTATTTTCTTTATATACACTTATGTGTGTAATTATTTTGGGACTTAGCCAATTTTGGTGGCCAACATCGCACTACACTAGACAAGTCTTTAATCTTCAAACAACTAGTTCATTCCTTGCATTATTTACTTATTTAATACAAATATATACAAATATTCACCATATTAAATTTATTTATCTATATTTTCACTTTCTTTCAAGTTTTATTTTGTGTAAATCCACATGAGACATTTTTAATTATCCTTGTCACAAGTAAAAACTTGTGCACTCCTTGAATTTCCTACCTCTGAATAAATCTATATGATCTCGCACCCCATTATATGGAATGACTTGGTTTCAACTGAATTCTTTCTTTTGAATTTTTAAGTACATGATCTTATCTATATTTTTTGTTGAGTGTCCTCAAAGATGATGTCAACCTCTTTATTTTAGGGAGCATACATGACATATTCAAGTCTCATTCACCTGATGGCACTTAAGTCCATCCCACCATGTGCTTCTTGAAAATTTATTTTAAGACCTATGTGACCTTATCTGTTCTTCCATAGAGGCATTCATGGTAGATAATTTCATGGACTCTATAATCTAATAGTTTATTCATTCATCTAGGGGTCATGTTCCTTTGATGTAGGTGTGTGAACTTCACCAAAATTATTACTGCTACTAGTGTGCTAACTTAATAGAGGTTACACTTGGATTTTAATTTAAAAGGGGGGATAAGCCATTGATGGACCCACCCATATAAGTAGGGATAGATGTCAATCACCCCTTTTAGTATCCTAAACCTATGCCCCTAACCTAAAAGGTTAGCAACTTCATGTCACCTTTTATAACGTCTAAATGAACAATACCAGGGATAGTTGTGTGTAAACATATTGTATACTATCTTTGCCTCACCATATAGTTTTCTCCTCAAATTCCTATCATCCTCTAGGTGAAAAAATACACTTCACATTATCTTGGCTTATGGTGTTACCAATTTTCTTTGATTCAAAACTATGATTACCCTTATCCATCTACTTCTTGTCCCTATATAGGCCCTACTTATGCATCGATCTACCTGTATATACCTCCATATTCTACTTCTCTTCTCACCCTCTACCCATTTGTGATTGATGGAGGGAAATTATTACATCTAATTCATCTCTCACATGACTGTTACACTCTGCCAATGATCTTCTTATCCTTGTCCCTACTATTTTTAGGCTCTTAATCCTCTTATGATCTCCTTATGGGGTGGAAGTCAAAAATTCATATCCTTATTTGTAAAAAAGTCTAGAATGAGAGAGAGATAAAATTTTAGGGACTATGAGTTTATTAACCTTTTAGATAAAAGAAGTTTTCCTTGGTTTCACTCACAATCTTGGGCCTTCTAGCCTACAACCTTATAGAGAATTTATAATCCACATATAATATCCCTTAGACCTTTGTCTCCATCCACCCTCTAAGCCATTTATATTATCTACACAATCATAAGCCCCTTGTCTCATAATATTTCTTCGCTAGTTAACCTTATTCACAACATCAACCTCCTTCAACAATAGTTTCATTTTGAAAAAAAACTGTAGGCCTATGCCCATATTCATAGCTATAAATGGAGTGCATAAAAAACTAGGCCATTCTAATATTTGACACATGTATTTCCACTTAATCAGTTATCCACCCATTTCCACCATTTATTCTTAGGGTAACATAGATGATTCATACCTTGGGTCCTTAAATTTTGACAAATAATATGCATTAATCATTCCTCAATCCCTTCTATGCTTGTACTTATCTGGGTGAGTCACTCCTTGAGTTGTTCAAGTCTGATAATAATTAGTTTGGATAAATATTTTATATATTCCATACTTTATTTTCATTTAAACCAATCACTACAAATTATGATTTCATCTAGATATGAACCTAACTATTTATTAATTTTTATCCATCAAATTGACACCTATTACTTTATATTATATCCTTGACTTATTATATGCACCAAATCCTTCCTTATATTATCTTCATTCCTTACAAATTATATGCATACTTCTACTTGCATTTTATTTTAAGAATCAATTTCCACTTTAGATTATATGGTTGTTGTATTTCCATTTTTATAGGAACCACCTCCACCAACATTAAAATATATACCTTGCCCTCAAGCACAATGATGATTTGCTCTATGGGATCCCAATGTCATGTTTGCATATAATTTCATATTTTTAGGTGGCATAAAACATATTGTTATTTTGTGATGTGTAACCAACCTAGTTAGATATAATTCAATGTCTATATATTCTAAATTTCATAATGAATCCCTTGCTTGATTTACCCAAATTGATATTAAGAGGTGTATGTGTATTATTACCACCTACATGACACTATTTCACATAATATTTACTCTACCTTATAAAAATAAAAATAATAAAATCAAATTTATTAAAAATAATTATTAAAAATTTCCATCAAATATATTACCTGACCAATCTAAGTTGATATCTAATGAAATTCCCTTTGAGAATCTGACCATTACTAGTTTGTGATCCATAGCTTGACACTCCTATGTCTAGATAATTTTTATTTACCCTTGGGGATATGGTATCTTATCATTTGGCCTATAAATTATTAATCTAATAAATAATATAGGTATCCTTCCATTTTTTATAAGTTATAGGTATATATGACACCCAATCCTTGGTTGTAACTAAAGGTTTCCCCACCCTCACTTTCTTCAGTCTTTTAGCTATCATGTGAAACCCATACCAATAGTATGAAGACTTATATGGGCCATTTTATCAATACAACATGTGTCCTTTAAATTTTATCTTCAATGAAAGGAAAAACTTTTGTATGAGATCCATTTTTAACATTCAAATATTTGTGTCATCACCATATCATTCAACATTTTTAGTTGACTTTTATTCAAGTTTATGTACTATTAGCACACATCATCTTGTGTACACATTCAAAATGTAGGTTTATGTGTATCTCCACACACCTTATCATAGTGGCCTCATATATTTACCAGACTCATCAATCACTATCAAGACTTATGGTCTTTGAGTTAACCTCCACATCCTCCCATCTTAGTGTGCTTTTCCTACTTGATCTTGTATTTTTATTAATCTTTGTAGTGTTTTTATAGACATTATTGAAATCATATGTGGCTTACACTCACTTAATGTATGGATGAACTTTTTATATATTTATAAGGATTACCAAAAATTTCTTTCCACTATTAAATCTCATGTAATTATGCTTAAATGACATGTCCACATTACTATAATAATACTATTTCTCTCCTAGTAACATAAGTTAGTTGTCTTCTTCAAAAATATCTATCACCTTAAATTTAGTCATGGTCTTGATGTTGACATCATGTAGAAACCTTATTTTATACTCCATGGTCTTTTTGGCCATGAAAAAAAATTTAACTAAGGGATACATTGTAGTTTTACCCATATTCCACCCTGTATATCTTATGAGGACATTAACTTTAGTGACAGTGCCCATCAAGATGGCATAAAAAGTTGTTATTTTAATATTATAATTCATGAGATAATCTCAATCATTTATTATGCTCATAGTTATCTCTTTCTTATTACTTTAGGCTAGTTCTCATATTATCACTCTATTGGCTACACATTTTCACATTCTACCATGAGGTTATTCATCATGCAAATTATCCCCTTATATAATAGGAGAGTGATCATGTCAATAAGCTTACCAGCTTATTCCTTATGGGCCCAAATATTTTTATGAGATTTCTCCTCAAACTCATAGGTGAGTTCTATTTATCCATAAATCTTATTAATTAAATGCAATCTACTTATTAATAACTCTATCTATTATGTACTATCAAGATATTTGCATGCTAATCTAGATCTTTTTCCCTCAGGTGGACATCTTAGTGAGGCATATTCTTTGTGATATATTTATTTGTATGTAGTTATGCCTTTAATTTTTAGCACATAATCCCATAATACTATTTTTATTTTACATACTTGAATTTTATGAAAAGTATATCATGCCAACACCTTTATTAGGTTTTACCTTTTGTATGAGCCTTGCACATAGATTCAGGCAGTTCTTGACCTTTTGTGTGCCATGAAAATACACACAAGTGGGATACTAGGGATAATAACATTGAAAGTGGTCTATAAAAACCACACTTATAAAAATATCATTTTGGAAACATACCTCTATCAAATGATATATAATGACCTCTAATCCCATGCTACTTCTCATAATTCATGTATCCTATTTTTTTAGCTCATAACTCAAGGATCATATAGCTACCTATCTCACACTTTGCTATTGCGCCACATGTAATTTATCTATCACTCAATAATAATTAGTATTTTGGGTGGAGGCATCATAAATTTTGAAGTACAGGGACACCTTTATCTTAGTGTCACTTTGATAAAGAGATAAATGACACATGTCATGGCCATTAAAAAAATATTACAAGAGGTTATTAAGGTCCATACACTACACTAAGATAAATTTTTCTAGGTATGCTACTTTAACTTGTAATTAGTAAACCATAAAAAGAGGGCATGTGTTATGTGTGTGGTTGACCAAAATATTTTGTAATAATGACTCCATTATCATGAACTATGCCTCTATTATCTATATGATCCCCCATGTCTACTTTATTAATTTCTTTAACTCTTAGTGTATTCTTATTGTCTCTATAGATTTGACAAGCATTCACATAGAAAGGGTGTGCTGAATAGGGACAAAAAATCCCATAATAAACCATTTATCATTATACATAGGGTGAATCACATATGATATAGTATATACCAAGGTTTTGATCCTAATATCGTATGCTTGAATGATATCTCCTAGTTCCTATTTGATCTCCTTGATTATGATGATGATACGATATTAAAATTATAAGATGTTTAATTCCTTCAAGAACACATATTTTAGGGAATCACAATCCAAAATGATAGGAGTAGGGTCCATATTATGATACTGTGCATGTTTAATAGAGTAGTGTAAAATTTATTATCTTATAGTTTAGGTGAAGTGACCTCTTCTCCTACCAAATAATCTTACACTTATGAAAATGACTTGTGGTGTTCTTAAATCTAGGATAATTAGTTAAGCTCATGGTCATTCCATATTAGATATGATGGGTAGTCACAAGTGAAACTAATTCATATGGTTATTTTATCACTTACACATTTCCTGAAGGCACATTTGAGATTTGGATATTTAGAACTTGTGGTATGCATTCATTATCTACTATAATTAGTCGTATAATGGCTCCTCTAGCCATTTTGGATTGATTTCTAGGATTCTAATGGTCCTCCATCTCTTTTGCTCCAATATAGGCTGAATGACTTAGTAGATGTCATGTAAACCCTCCTACAGGTCACATATCATACTACATGGTATATAATTTATGTTTTATTCATGTATCTATAGGTTTAAATGGTGGATATGAGACTAATTACTCTAGTGAGTTCCCTTATCTAATAGGCATGATGAATCCTCATAAATCACCTTCCTATGTTGTGTCATGCTACTTATCCTCTAATACAAAAATATATTCATCAAAATTGTCATTAGTTTTAAGGGAACTAAGCACTCCTAAATGCAAATTTCACATAGTTTTTCATAATGAAATGGTGATTTGTATTCATGTGTCCCTATGGATAGGTCATACCCATCCCTAGGGCCATGTACATGTATTTGGTAATATTATTTAAAGAAAAATATTTACAAGAAACCATATAACCCATTCCATAAAATAAATGGATTATCAATCCTTATCAAGTCACAATAAAAAATGCTAACCAATAAATAATTTAAAGCAAGCCCTACCTTGAAAATGAAATTCTAGGTAATGCCCTTCTCTGTTAAGTTCTTCTTGCCAATGTCCTTTGCTAGGTTCTTCTCACCACCATCCTCTACTCCATAACCCTAGGCTTTAATTTATGAATCTAATTTCTAATTTTGCATGCCAAAATTCCCCAAAAGAACTCAACAAAACTAGTTCCTTCATAACTACAAACCAGTTCCCCATAATTATTTTATGAAATTAAAGAGTGATAACTTGCCTAAAAATCTTCAACGGTCAAGTTAGCTAGCAAAATAATCATAATGACAAAACCATGTAGTGAACCAAGTCAATAGTGATTCACATAATGACTCAAAGAGTCTATAAACTCGATACCTCATCAACCTTAGATTCTTTGAATATGCCAAGTTCAATAATCATATTCACATCATTGTTTGCATGATATTCTTTGATTGAAATAAAAATGTGAATAAAATATTCATGAAAATAAATATTTCAATCAAAGAATATATTAATCCATCAACGTTTTCAATATGTATTATGCCTTTGACTAGTAAAATATACCTTGATTTAAATTTCAAAACCTTTACTAGCTCGAATATGGCCTAAGGTAAGCCATTGCTCAATAAAACAAGCAAACCTTTTTTATAAACTATCATTTAAATTAAGAAAAAACATGAACTATGTTTAGTTTAAAACCCTCAAACATATTCTATTTAATTTATAAGACAACATCTTAATTACTTTTCATATCATGTTATTATGGTGTTTAAACAAGATATTACTAGTAATAAATGAAAAAATTAACAAGTTAACAAATTAAGATTTCATTCTTTATCTAGATAATCAATTCATGCATTTGAAAACTAGATACATGAAATACAACTAGGTATAATGTTAGATTATGTAAGCACATCCTATTTATTCCATAAAGAGTTTATGTAATATGAAAACATAAGATTCAAACACAACTAAACGAAGAAAACACATTAGTAATTTAATGCATGTTGTGAGTAATAAATATATACCATCTAACACATAACAAACATACATTTACTATACATGGTGTATGTAGGGTTATTATCTCATGATCTCATTACCCACTTGTCTCCATATACTTCATCCTCCCTCATGATACCCTACCTTGATCATAGTTAGGAGGGTGGACTCCATACTGCGTCCACATTAGTAAAATAAATACTATTTAAACCACATATTGAAATAATCATAATAAAACAAACTACATAGTCATGATTAAAATGTATCATAACATAATAATAACATTTAACTACCACTTAACTATCATGATCACAAGTAATAAACATTACCCATAATTAACATGTTACTAATCTAGTAACATAAAATATTAATTTAACCAGTCACTAACCATATAATCTAGTAATAAATAGATTAATAGGTATAGAGAAAAATTAGTATGTAAAATTCTTCCCCCTAAAGCTGGTCATCATCTCGATGACACTTATTTTAACATAAAAATTTAAATAAAATAGTGTTTATAAAAAATTAAACAAAATATCAAATAAAATACTAGTAAAAAAATGAGTAAGCATCTTATGAAACTCTTCATAATCTTCTCAATTAGCACTATCTTTAGAATATTGGTCTCACTAGACCTTGCACTGTGACATTATTTGTTACACAAATTAAGTTTGCAAGTGTCAATTATTATAAATACTTGTACTATGGCCACCTTGAAATCCAGAACCAATAAATCATTCCAATTAAATATATGAAAAGGATCAATAACATAGTTTTTAATATGGAACACATGAAAAACATTATGCATGAGTGCTAAATCTAGTCACAAAGTAATCATGTATTCCACAAGATTGAAAAATTGCAAAACCTCAAAGGGTCCCACATACTTAAGATATAATTTGGCTAATTTTCCAAAATTAATTGAGACTTTATGTAATTTAACCCACAGAAAAACTTTGTTTCTAATTGAAATTTACCTTGTTACTATTTTTAGATCAACATAGCTCTTTTTTTATCATTGGATTCATCCAAAAAAAAATTATTAGCTTAACTTGATCTTCCATTTCAAGAAGCATATTTTAACCAAAGATTACCATGTCTTCTAACCTATCCCAATTGATTGGTTTTCTACACCTTCTTCTTAACAATGCCTCAAATAGAGCTGATTGGTATGCATTGTTATAGGCAAACTTGATCAATTGAAGACATTATTCCCACATGTACTACTAGTACATTCTTAAAATATCTTCTAAAACCTGATTCACCCTATCTATTTGTCCATTTATTTCTTGATGGTGTGTTGTATTAAACTTCAACTGAGCACCTAAAGTTGAATTGAGAGTCAGTCAGAATACAGAAGTCATTTTTAGGTACCTAACTAAAATAATATTTTTTGGAAACCCATGCAATCTCTACACTTCTTTCATGAATATATGCTTAAGAATAAGTGCATTATTTAAAATATTAATAGGAAGTAAGTGGTATACCTTGTTAAGTCTATCAAAAACCACCAAAATCATGACATGTATGTTTTGAGACATCAAAAACCCCTAGATAAAGTACATATTAATGACATTCCACTTCCATTATGATATGGTATTCGGTTATAACAATCCAAAAAGATGCACATGCCTAGCTTTAACTCACTAACATTCTAAACATTGAGAAAAAAATATATTTCATCTTTCTTAATTACTTTCCAAATATATAATAGACTCAACTCTACCAAGAGATTAGTCACATGTGGATGGATTGAATAAAGAGAATTATGTAGTTCCTAGAGTAATATACTCCTTAATTTATTTGTATCTAATATATAAATCCTTCTTATGTACCTAAAAAATAATAATTTTTAAACTTGAAAACTTTATACTTAGGATCATGAGCCTTTTAAGCCAAAGACAACTTCATATATTCATAAAATTCATCTCCCAAATATAACTTCACCACTGGATCCTAAATGGTACTCATGATAGTAGCCAAAGCTAACCATCTACAACCCTATTTTAGTTACTTTTTATGTAATTAATGTCAAAATAATAATCTAACAAGAAATATAACCATCACCTCTGACATGCATTCAAATTAGGTTGAGTGAAGATATACTTGAGTCCCAATTTATCAATCTTTAACTCAAACGGTTTTCCCAATAGACAATGCCTCTAGACCTTTAAGGCATGACCTATTGTAGCTAATTATAAATCATGTAAGACATAATTTACCTCATCTAGATTTAACTTTTTAGACTTATAAGTTACAAAAAAAGTTTATTGCATGAGAACTCATCCAAGACCAAATCCTAAAGCATCAGTTATTACTGAGAATTGGCCATTTGGATTAGGAAGTCTCAACATTGGTGATGGGGTAAGTCTTCTTTTCAAATCTCAAAAATCTTCCTCACAATTCACTAACCACATCAACCTCATATTTTTTTGATGAAGAAAGGTAATAGGATTTGTTATTTTATAAAAGTTTAGAACAAACTTCCTTTATAATCAATCCAAACCCATAATCTCTTAAATTCATGGACATTTTTAGGTGATGGCCACTCCATAATGTATTTAGTCTTCAAAATATCCATATATATTCCTTGTGTAGATATAATGTGCCCAAGTTACCACACCTTTTTGTAAAATAGGGTACACTTTAATAGCTTCCCAAAAAAATATGTTTTTATAACAATTGCTAAAGAAAATTCAAATGCTCTAGATGTTCCTCCTTAGATTTTGAATAGATGAAGATATCATCTAGAAATACCAACACAAAGCAATCTAGATAATCCTTGAACACATTGTTAATGATATTCATAAATGTTGATAGCACATTTGTTATTCTAAAAGGAATAATTATGAACCAATAATACCCATAATGAGTCTTGATAGATATTTTTAGAATGTCTTCCTCATGAATCATTAACTAATGATATCCTACTTTAAGATCAATCTTCAATAAAATTGATTATCCACACATGTGATTAAAGACATCATCAATGTGAGGTAAAGGATATATGTTTTTTATGTGTTCCTTGTTTAGCATCCTATAATAAATACATAGGTTAAGGCTTCCTTCCTTATTTTTAATGAACATAACTAGTGCACCCCCAAAGTGATACGCTTGGTTGAATTAACCCTTTAGATAATGAATCTTAAAGTTGAGCCTTCAAATCCACTAATTTAGTTGTCATCATTATATAGGGGGATTTAGACTAAGGTTTAGACCTTGGAATTATGTTAATTGAGAAATAAAATTATCTCTTAAGGGGTAAACCCAACAATTCTTCAATAAAAACATTTAAAAAATACTAGAGAAAATGATAATCTTTGATGGAAGGTTTCTTTGATTCCTCCATCTCATTTATCTTTAAAATAACTTCTTAATACCCTTTTCTCTATGTTTTTTTCAATCAAGTTACTAAAATATGTCTAAGCTTAATATCCCTCTTTTCTCCCTAGATTTGGGTTTGATTACTAAGATCATATAGTCATTCAACCCTTTTAAGTATACAATCTAACTTTGATTTATGCTGAGCTAACTAGTTTACTCCAAGGATCACATCATATGACCCTAATGGGGATGAAAATAGATCACCTACCATAGTGAATTTAGGTATTTTGATCTCATATTTTACCAAACATTTATCAACCTTAACCTTAAATTCATTCACTTACTAAACTGACCATGCATTCACCATAACTCTGGCTTTTCTAGACAACTTGCTAAGAATATTAGGATCAATAAAACATTGATTAACTCTATGTTAATCAAAATTAAATCTAGTTGACCAAATAAATTACCTAATTACTCAAGAGGAGAAGCCTAAAACTCAACTTAATGATTTTCAATAGCTATGTCTCTACTAAAAATATCCCTAATGTGAAGAGGAATCCTTATTATTACATATAATTTTCCCTTAGTGTATTCCCTGGATTAATGATCACCTCCATAGATGAAGCATCCACTAGGTGTTCCTTTCCTATCATACTACTAATTTTCATTAAAACCCCCCTTGAAACCATTTATCAATTTATTATTTACTAAATCACTTCCAAACTTGGTATTTTTTATATTTGAACTAATATTTGGAGTTTCCACTCTTCTAATTCTTCTTTTTGAACCTCATTTTAGGACACGTAAACTTTTTCTTAAATTTATCTCTAACATGTGGAAGTGACTTTAGCTTCTCCCCCTACTTTATTACCTTTTCAAAGACTTGATCCATAGTAGATGGCCCATGCACATCCAATTCACATCCAATTTATGGTTTTAATCCCATAATGAATTTCCTAATATGAAACCTCTCATCTTCCTAATATTAAGGAATTAATTTTAGGAGCTTGGTGAATTTCTCTTAGTATTCATTAACTAAAAAGTCTCCTAGCCTTAGATTATAAAAATATGTTATATTCTGATCAAAATAGAGTTTGGGTAACCATTATGATCTAAAAAAGATCATGAATTATTTCTATGTGATCATGGTATTGTCAAGCTTCATATCTAATTTCTTGTTTGCCCACCACGTTGATGCTTCACCAGCCAACTTGTAAGCTCCCCAAACTAATTTTTTAACTTTAAAGTAATTATAAATATTTAAATAATTTTACATGTAAATTATACATTCTTAATATCCATCTTCCAAAATGGCTCCATCGAACTTGGGTGGATTAACTTTATTAACATCACATGCAAGCTCAACATCTGTACATGCTCTTGCATTTTGGGACACTTCAATTTAACTAGGTTATTTGGGAAATCATTGATCAACATGATGTTATTAAAGATCATTCTAACCATTTTCATGAATGTGGCCATGAACTTATTTTCCAAGGGAAGATATTCAATCCCTAATCTCATTCATGGCTACATGAATCTAATCAATATTTACAGCTTATTGAGCAACAAATTTATTTAGGTCAACTAGAAGGTTAACATTATTAGTATATAATTTACCATTTAAAACTATACTTTGAAGTGACATTATAATTTATTAATATATAAGAATAGCAATATGTTATTGGACTCATTAATTCTAAGAGTTTGATCCTAAACTCTGATACTATAATGTAACAACCCGTCAAAGTTAACTAGAATTAGGTTATTTTTAAAAATCAATAAAATAATTAACTAAGCATTAATAATCCTTAACTAAATGTATAATTTGAATTAAATTATTATATTAAAATATAATTTAACTATTTGATTCATTTATTTAATGATCATTAATAAAAAATGTTGATTTGCTTACATAAGTTTAATATAGTAAAGTACAAAATTATCCTATTTAATAATTATTTCATTATTGATTAAATAATACAATAAGTACAAACACATAGCCAAATAATATTGTTATAAAATTAACATCAAATAATATAATCATATAATATTACATATCGGAATATCAAATTACAAATATACAATGTTCCATAGAACATACAAGTCTCATGAACTAGTTATTATCCAAAAATAATCTTGATTAAAGAATTTATTAGTTAACTATTGAAAGGGGAGTGAGAGTATCATCTGAGTGATTTTTTAAACCAAACATGGACCATTTATCCCCTACATAATCTCCCAACAAGTAAATGATACTCCCTTCACAGACGGGTAGATAGTGATAGTGCAGAAATCAAGAAAGTCAACTAGAAACTTGTGTGTTATAAGATAACTATCACATGAAACATATCATAAATAAATAAATTATATCATGATATCATGAAATACATGAAAAATAAATAAAATTTAAATGAAAATTTTTAAACCATAAACATTAATTTGTACAAAGTTTTAATATAATTATTCTAAATCTCAAGATCAATCAAATTCACACATAACTCATTCAAATAACTTCATTATGCCTATTAGTGGAACTAAGTAAGTAGAAAAGTCAACCTCCCTACTTTTCAAAATTCCTTGATACCATAGTTATTCATATTTATAATATATTTAAATCATCATATTCAAATACTACACATATTAAAAATGCCACACATAGAATAATATAAGTAAATCACTGTTTACCAAACATTTCATCTCATGCTTATAAATAATAGAAACCCACTAAATGTCATTATGCAGAAACTTAAAAAAAAAATTGATTTTTTTATCATATAAACAATAGTAATATTCATTTATTTCATTGTCAGAATTTATGATATTTTGCATGTAAACCAAATTTTCATTTGAGGTTCATATTTTTCATATAATGAAAATCAATACATATAGAATTCTATATTTTCAAAATAGACATATAAGCCACCAAAATTCTTATGTATTTTAAGTCCCATTTTAATTTATAAATCCCCAACAACTACTACTAATAATTACTCATTTAATAATTACCATCATACTTGTAAGTATGCAAATCACTTCAAACCTAATGTTTAATACCAATTAAGAATTATATTATAACCACATTAATATATATCAATATATGTTTATAATTATACTCAAGAATATTATATATTATAGGTATTACTCATTTACCAATGCCAGAATACACAACCTAGTAAAATGTCATATAGCTATAAGACTCAATACTATTTATATAATAATTTATAAATGTCACACACACAGACAAACAGTAGAGTCTTTATAGTGTGAAAGTATAGTTACGTGTTCACATTATTAGTATTCACATAAATATTTTGATTAACAATATTACCTTAATAGTCTATATGTTGGTTACTGAATATATTGTGAGTCACAATATATCTAGATTTTAGTGTGTTATTAGTATTTGTTAGTTTACAAAAGTTTTGGGTGATTGTTTAGTTAAGATTTTTTAGGTGTATATCATCTTGAATATATGGATGTCATTTCCTATATAATTATAATCATAAGTATGGTTTGATATACAAAAATCAAAATAATATAGAAGAGAGATTATTTCGTGTGAATTATCTATGATCATCTCTTTTAAATTATTCAAATTTAAACCAAATCTATCATATGGTATTAGAGAAAGAAGGATGATTATTATGAAGTATGGTCTGTTAATCAATGAAGGGGTAATTTTATAATTCTTTGCCTACCCTAAGATATGTGAGTCATATTTTATAATAGAGTTTAGTTTATATTAGCTTTATAGTTATCATTGTAGTTGTTATACTATTAGAGAAGCATCCAAACATAAGAAAGGAGTGGTGTAAATATTTGTAAGAGGTGTGAGAAAATACACTAACCTATCATGTAGATACAACCTCATTTGTTTACATCTATGAATGCATCTAGTTTCATGTGCATCGGAGTAGATTCATCAAAATCTATCCTTGTTTGATTAATTCTTTAGATGAACTTTTTTAATA
>JARHVA010000860.1:1682500-1725000 GCA_037957365.1 Torreya grandis
GAAACTAAATAACCCATTCTGGAAAATAAATTACTTGTAAATCCTTATCAAGTCACATTAAAAAACTATAACCAAAAAAATAATTTAAAACAAACCATACTTCCAAAATTCAATTTTAAGGAAATCCCTTCTCTAATAATTTCATCTTGCCAATGTCCTCTTATAATTTCTTCTCACCACTATCTTGTCGATGCCCAAAAGTGTATCACAAATGGTTTAAGGTGTTAAAGAAACATTTCTCATTTCTAGATTCCAAGACCCCATTACATGAGTTTAAGGTTATGATATACATGATATCTTTGGTGGAATAATGGTAGAGAAAGTGAACTATTTCACAAAATTTATAATGTAACTATTTTGTTGTTAGGAGCAATTGTGGCCTTATAGCCTACTTTATGAAAATTAGAGTAATCTAGACAAAGTGAAGTGATTTATGCTCAAAACCTAAGTGTAAAGTATAAGTTAAGATGGATATATATAATTTAAACTAAATTTAAGTGAGTTGATCCAAAAATAAGCAAAAGGGTAAGGAAGAGAATAAATATGTTATTGGTCTTCAATCCAAACATTATGATAAAGTTTAAATCTCATCTAAACACATACTTAAAACCAATGTATGACATGATTTATCTTAAGCTCAAATCCTATCACACATTATGAAAACATCTAAGGAGTGTAGAATTAATGCAAATATGAACCATATTCACTTTAAAGATATAATCTTGCAAGCAAATAGAATAAACACATCTACAATCAAGCCAAAAAAATGAAATGAATCAAATATCCTTCAATCAATAAGCATAAGAAAAAATTGACAACTTTGAATTTAAAAAGTACACATCAAGAATCCATGAAAACCATTCGAATCTCACTATTAGACTATACAAGTGAGAGATTAGCCATAATAGCAATCATACAAACAAAATGAGTAAATGCTTTCTGAATTCTTTACTTGTATTAATTGCTCCAAATTTTCATAAAGTTTTCTCACTCAAAAATTTCCTCCATTTTTAAATTTGATAGTACCCCTCATATAGAATATCAAATAGGTATGTCGATCAATCATGTCAAATGATAATATAAAAGTGTTCAAGATAGTTGTCCTTCTACAATGTTCTAAAAATAGACACTTTCTAAAAGGAATAACCTATAAGCAATGTGATTTACAAAGTTTCACATGATTTTACAAAAGAATATTCCTTTTCAAAATTATACATGTTCTTATACAAGATAATATTCCTAAGTTAACTAATTTATCTTTGGGGGTCCTTTGTGGTTGAAGTATTTTATTTGTCCTATAGGATCTTCATTTCTTTGTCATGATGTTCATCAATCAACTTCAAGTTGATGTAGGTTACATGAACAATTTATCTTATTCATCTTCTAGGCCTCTAAAGTCTTTTTCATTCCTATCCAAGGATTCCTTGATGCTCCAAGCAACACCAATATTTTGGTCATATGATAGGATCATGTCTAAGATCCTACTATTGTTTGTCCCTATTCTACTTTGGCTCTAATTCTTTACTTCTTGCATGACATGAGTAGTGTTATGCTTGAACTTCTCATAAGTGATTAAGCCAATAAGAATAAGTACAGTTGTGTCTATTATACAACTCCCCAATATATGCTTCATTCTAATCTTGAACTATTTTCAATCCTCAAAAAGTTCTTCTATGCTCTTAGTCCATTTACTCAAACCTTTGATCTTATCTATTAATATAACCTTAGCCATATTCAAATGGTCTAGGTGAATAGTTTAATATCTAGTAATTTGGTCTTATATCACAATATTTATTAAACAATTTACTTTATTGCATGAATCCTACCATTGATTTACTTAGTTCATGGCCATAGTACTCTATTGAATTATCACATCTTGTTTGGACCTTATTAATTTTAAGGAATTAAATGTATTATATAAGGTAGATTTAAACATATTGATCATATCCCCAAGAACAAACATAATAGACTACTCTTTCAAGTCATTCATCGATTATTCCATGTCTTTGATAGATTCTTACGGCTAATATGACTATGCTTGAGCTAATATAATAACATCGTCCTCAAAAATAGGATGTTCTCCTAGTTTTTACCTTTGCTTTTTAGTCAAACCAACCAATGGTTCCACTTTTTGATATATCATCTCTTCACCTCCTTGAATGACCTTCTTATCTATCACCCTTTGCAAATTGGTAGTCTTTGGATCATACTTGACTCCAAACATGGATTGGGTAACTTCTAGGATGTGGGCCTCTATATTTGATTGAGCTACTAAATCACTTTGCATATCTAGTCTCTTTGCTTCCTCTTCCTATAGTGCAATGATCCATGGTTTAATATGTCTATGTAAATCAATGTTAATGGATTTCATCATAGCCTAATTATGATGTATAGTAGGCATTTTATACAATATAGGCTCATACAAGAACCATTCTAGAATGGGTGTACCATTTAACAACTTTTCTTCACTAAATAGATTGAATTCACTTAGGGGAGTATTGAAAGTCACTTTGGGTCATTTTATTTTAGAACAATGGCTAGTCATCCTTCCTCTTAGGGGTGTCAATAGGAACTAAGTCTAATAAATTATATTTTCACTTCTCTTTCTCAACCCTTATCTCCTCTACTTCATCTAAATAGGTGTATGTCATAGTTAGAATATTTAATACATCTTTAACAAACTCTTAAGGGTCTATGGATATCATATAAACTTATTATTGATGTAATTCATGTTTTTTTCTTTGGAAGGTTCTAGAGTTGATGAATTAGAGGCAATAACATGTGGACTCTTCCCTTCAAGTCTATGCTTGACTTGAAATTCTTCTTTTATATTAACTAATGTAAGTCTAGAGGATTCACCACTAATCAAATGATATTGTCTAGGTCCCAATTTCTATCTATCATCCATTTTTTATTTATTTCCAATCTTGACTTAGACCTTAGGTTGTGCTCCTTCAATCTCCTGATGACTTTAAAATAAGTTGATACCTTGGTGTAAATAGGGTCAAAGGCACTAGGCTTATGTTCATTGGCTACATTCAACATTCCTTTGAGTCTTAAATGCTCCATAACTTTCTTATAGGGGTCCCACTATCTAAGTTCATCAATATGTAGGTTAAAAGATGATTTGTGCTTGGATGTTGACTCAATGTGATGCCACTGTCGGAATGGGGTCTTTCCAATTATCACTGGGAGGTTGTGAACGAGTCCTTTTCTCTTGGTCTTATATAGACCATCATCTCCATGTAACATATGTTATGCAACTTCCTACTCATCTAACTTGTCAAGAACATGGACAACTAGCTTGAGAGAAAATATTTCTGTCCCCTTAATTCTTATGATTATACAGTCTGGATATAACCATATATCTCCTATACTTTCAACAAATTTCCTAATAAGTGGGATAATTCTTGTCATTGGGATGCTAGTTATAGCCTCAGTCAAGGTAGGGTAGACATAGTCACATATAAATTAAATGTGATTCATATATTTTTAGATATACAACTTAGATTAATATTGGGAAACTGTTTGTGTCCCATTTGGTAATGATTCCCTTTAATTTTAAATTTTTGTTGCTGCACATAAGGCATATAGGAGGTAAGACATCATGACAAACTAACTTTTATTTATATGACTAATTATCTATACTTGTCTTCTCAAAGAGATGATAATTATCTCACCTAGTGGGGGGACCATCATTTTTTCAATAATGAAGTAAACTATGCGCAGCCATACTAGATTTACATAATCTATGGTTGCATCCGCACAAAACGTATTCAACATTGTCATTATCATTCTATTTCCAAGTTTAAATTGGTTAATAGGAATATTCTTTCTAAGGTCTAAAAATACTTAGTTTCCAAAATCTATCCACATGACAATGGTGTCCATAAAATTATTTTCCTTAGCCCAAGAATTGATAGAGGCTAAGTCAATTTGGGGTTTGGGTAGTTTGTAATATGAATCAAATACAATAATAACAATATAAGTAACTTTTCTTAGATTGTGTTAATCGATTAACTTGACTTTATCTATCCTAGCATATATAAAAATGAGAGAAAGAATGTCAAAATAGTGGAGTACCTCAGGCTTCACTATTGCATAATGGACACTAGATATTTAAATTAAAACAATGTCATTGTATAGCCTCTTTTCTGAGAGATTACTCTTCTCTTGCCTAGTAATGTTTACTTGAACTAATAAATAGACTAATTATTCCACTTGATCAAGTACCATCATTAATATCAATTCATGATTAAAAAAAGTCTTATAAATGCAGAATTAGGCTCAAACTTAGAAAATTAGTCATAGTATATGTGTGCTTTGATTCTTTAACTGATTGTCTTGGGACTTAGAGAACAAGTTCCATATTTTATGACCTTAATCATTAAGACTAATTTGTAGCGTATTTATATGTCCATTAAGGATCATGCTTTATGAAAAGGAAAGCTTGGGTAGTGCCTTGTTAACACCTAAACATCCATAGCCCTGACAAAGATACCTTTTGTTCCACTTTAGGCCTTACTCTACTACTAAATAGGCATCCATAGCCCTAGTGGAGGTTACTTAAATCATATTTGTTTATAAATCTTTTTGATTTTCAATGATATTTTATTTTTGTATTTTTAGATATATTTTATTTTAAAACAAAGGTTGGGAACCAAAATTAGCTAGTTTTTGTGATTTTTGTCAAATGTTTGATCTTCAAAAAATTATCCTTGGTCATAAACTTCATCCTAGGAAATAATCTTCTTTAAGTGGTAACATGACTTTGCTTCAATAATATAAAAGTTTATTCAACATGTGCATTTATTATTAGAACAAGACTTAGATCAAAATAAGGTTTAAGAATTTAAGGAACAACTAATCTAAATGTCAATCCTTGCCAATTTCAATAAATTATAACATCAAGCTCAAACTTATAGAATACATGGTCAACCAATGCTTAATATTCATACCATCATTCATGATTTTTTGATCTTTGAGAAACTATATGCATTGGAGCTTGAAGATTATCCTAAAAATATTTATTAAAAGTAGGGGATGAAACAAAAGAAATAAATAAACAACAATAAAACAAATAAATGTTTAAATATGTTATTTACAAATAAGGAATAATAAATAATATGGAATAAACTATTCTAGGCCTACCCACACTAACTATAACTACTCTTACAAATCACTCCATGTAGACTTGAGGTGGGGTAGTAGATAAGTAGTTCTTGAGATATTTCCCATTTTTTGGCAAAGTAAACTCTGCTCCTTACACATCCTTGATACTGAAGGTGTTTTCCCTTAGTGTCTTTGCAATTTGATAACGGGCAATCCACAAAGAAGTGAACTTCTGATGTTTTCCCTTAGGTTCAGATGAATTTTACCAAAGGAGAAATAAGTATCCCTATATAAACACCTTAATGTTTGAGATCTTATCAAACCATCTCTTGGTTGTGGTTTTATGCCTACTAAATCTATAAAAATATTCTTTGCTTATTTCTTCCATTTGAATGATGTCAAACAACCTTAAATTTTTAGGCTCTTGATCTCCTTCCATGTACCTTTCATTAACTTATAGGTTGGCATCTTGAGAGTAATGGGGAATATTAGCTCTTGACCATATACTATTAAAAATGGTGATGATTTTAGAGCTTGCTTTACTCTATTTCTATCTTCCCAAAGGGCATGCATGAGTAACTAATACCTATCTTTGGTTTCTTAGAAATAGACTTTTTGATTTCTTTCATCAAATTTGTGTTTGTTGATTTAAACACTCCATTACCTTGAGGATAATGATTTGAATTAAACATGAGAACAATGTTATTATCATATTCCCATTGAGTCATATAAATGGAAACAAAGGCATGCCCATTATAAAAAACTAAAGATGTTGGTATTCTAAATCTAGTACATATGTTCTCCTCTATGAACTTAATCACATCTTTAGTTCTGCATTTCTTGGTTTCAACTACTTTTATCCATATTGTAAAAAAATTAGTAGAATTAAGGATATATTTATTCCCATATGAATAATTTGGGTTGATGACCCCCATAAAGTCTAATCCTCATTGAGAGAAAGGTCTATCAATCATAACAGGCTTTAATGGCATGGCTGTTTTTCATTATTTAGTGTTAGATCTCTAATAGTGATGACATTCTCTCACATGTTTATGAGCATCTTTGAAGATATTAGGCCAACAATAACCAGCCCTAAGGATATTATGAGCTGTCCTTCTGTATGGGTGTCCACTTACAAGCTTCTCATGAAAGGTACTCAAGATCTTTGATGCTTTCTCTTTAGAAACACATACTAGGTATATTCTTTCATAGTTATTCTTGAAAAGTAATCCATCTCTGATCATGAAATGTGATGCCTTGAGCCTTAGAGCTCTTATTTGCTCTCTAATCATCCCTATAGGACAAAAACCATTAATTATCAAATGAACAATTGAATCATACCAATCATTGGGTTGAAAACTATATTGCTCCACCTGCATGACACTTAATTTGGGGTTGGTATTAGTAATTAATTGAATCGATCCTTGACACCTTACCATCTTAACAATTTTGATTTGAAGATCATACTCTTGGAGTATGGATGCCCATTTGCCTCTTCTCTCTTCAAGTGCACATTGACTAATCATAAGCTTAATACCAAGATCAAATAATATTGCATGCACTTTATTCCTAAGAATATAGTGTCTAAATTTCTTAATTGCCTTAACTAAAGCACATACTTGCTTTTCAATTAAAGAATAGTTTAACTCAAAAAATTTGAAATTAATACTCATGAATGTAATAGGGTGATCACATACATCTATTTTTGAGATATAATAGCTACAATTCTATGATCAAAAGTAAAATAATAAAGGTAAAATAGTTAGAAAGATTAAGGCTGATCAACATCGATGATCGTACTATTGTTTCTTTAATGTCATTGAAGACTTTCCTTGTTTCTACATTCTACGTGATCTTGGAATGCTTCCTCAACATGCCATTTAATGGTCTCACAATTTATCAAAACTAGAAATAAACTTTCTCACAAAATTTATTTTCCCAAAGAAAGATTTCAATTCTTTTATACTATTAGGGGGTTATATCTTAGATATGGAATCTACTCTATCAAGGTATATATAAATCCCCCCATTGGTTAGCACATGTCCTAATAAATTCCCTTCTATAAAATAAAAAATGATTTTCTTAGGGTTGAGAGAAATTCCATACCTTCTACATCATTCAAATACTTGTTACAAGTGCACAATGTGGTCCTCCCTATTTTTAGAAAGCATAGTAAGATCATCCATATAAATTATAATGCACTTACCTATGATACCTTGTAAAGCTTGGTCCATAGCTCTTTGGAGAGTTTCACCTATATTTATTAGTCCAAATGTCATCCTTTTGTAGGTGAAAGTGCCCCACTTAGTACTAGATGCAATATTTAGTTTGTCCTCCTTGTTCACAAGTACTTGGTTATAACCTAAAAAACCATCAAGAAAAGATATCATAGCAGAACCACTAACAATTTGAATAACTTAGTCAAGTGAAGATAAAAGATAATTATATTTTTCAGATGTTCTAGTTAGATTTATAAATTTTATGCATAGTTTAATTTATCAATTCTTCTTCCTAACTGGTGCTAAGTTAGTTACCCAAGTGGAGTGTCTAATGGGAAAAAATATTTTTCATTGAACAACTTCTTGACATCATTTTAGATTAATGGTTTTAAGATAGTGTTAATTGGTCTCCAATTTTATCTAGAAGGTTTGCACACTTATTTTAATGGGATGGTATGGGTAATTACTCTAGGATGAAAGATATTTAAGTATTCATAGGACCATGGTATAACATATTTGTATTTGGTCAGTAATTCTTTAGTTTTTCTCAACTCAACATTTGTCTAGGTTGTACCAATGTTTACTAGTTGGGGATGAGCTTGAGTTCCTAAGTCAACTACATTATAATCTTTCCCACTTACCTTGGGATCTTTGAAAGTTTGAACTATTTTATCTATTTCAAACATTTTTTTTAAGGTAATCATGCCTTTTGGAAGTTTGTTATCACTTAATTGTACTATCTTATCATCAATTCTACCCTTGTCAAGAGTATTTTCATTGACCTTATCAATGATGTGAGACTCAAATACTCCTAATTTGTTCGTGAAGTCTAGGATTTATTGATCAACATTGAATACTTACAAGTGATTGATATTATCAGGAACAAATGGACATGGAACCAACTCAATACTAAGGTTTCCTAGTTTAAAGTCTTGATCTGACATAAGATTGGTTATAGCTAAGGCTAGCTCATTAACATGTTTTTTTTATCTTTTCTATGAATTGAGACAATATTAAAAACATAAAATAACTCTACTATGTCCCAAACTATAAATTTATACCTCTTAAGATAGGATAATTTGAATTTATACTTCTAATCTAATTAACTACTAGTTTAGATTCACCATACACTATTAATTCTTTCACCTTATGCTTGGTAGTAAATTGTAATCCTAAGATTAATTCTTCATACTCTACCAAGTTGTTAGTGCATAAAACATAAAGTTTGTAAGAATTAATAAATTATTTCCCAAGGGGATTGATCAAAACAATTCATACTCCTTATCTAAATTTACATCTACCACCATCAAAATATAATTTCCACATTCCAGCATAGCATAAGCATATTTAGAGTCACATACCTTAGAATTGTTAAGAGTGTCAACTGCTAACTTATAATTGACTATTTTGACCCTTTAATTTGCATAATTGTATTTGGTGATCATGTGTTTCATTTTAGGCTATCTTTCAATATGGATTTGATTGGGAACTCCCTTCCATAAAAGCCACATATGTGAACAATTAGTGGACATGTAACCATTTTAGGACTTGGTATAATCCCTAATGAGTAGAATTTCATAATCATCAAGAATATATAACACTTTAATGTCTATAAATTATTGTATCCTTAGCTCAATAATAAGTTGTATATGAACATTCAACAATTCTCCAATCACTTTAACTCTTGATATAGTTTATTGAGTAAAAAATCCATCAAATTTAATTGGAGTTAAACCAAGTTTTTCACAAATACCTCTGGGCATGATATTAGTAGAAGAACCTGAGTATAATAAATAGTTATGCAAATTCTTACAAAAAATTATGACTATTATCAAAAAAGGTGGAACATTTGCTTTTTTCTTCTACATAACTACATTAGAATTTGTAGTCCTTGGTGATTTACTAGGCTTCTTAGATAGAGATTAAAGTAACAAGTATCTTTTCTCAATAATTTGAGTTAACTCATGTAAATTGATTTTAGCCTTAATATTTTTCATATCCTCAACTATATTATATCCACTCCTAATGAAGAACTATCAGCATTATGCTTAGAGGTACTTCCCTTTGGTGGCTCTAGATTGTTTTCAACTATAGGATTAGGAGGAGTGTCAAAGTTATTTGGTGGAGTTGAATTTTTCAATGGCTACTTATTCTCTCTATTCATTAGAGTATAAATTTTCTTTTGGGTATTGTTTAAAATCATGCACCTCTTCTGGAGTTTCCTTAGGTTCATTCTCTTCTTAAAATGGAAAATCAAATGTCTCCACCATCAGGGATGTATCAACATATTTAGATGAATTTGAAGAGCCATATGTACTTATAGTTTTATATTTTTAGGTCCACCTTCATATGTATTTAAATCATCTTGAACTAATTCAAAATCATTACAAAATTCTATACAATCCAATTCACCATGCTTTGAAGTATTGTTAACCCTATAACATTTAATTAAAGTCACATCACAAATATTTATTTTAGGATTGTTCATGTTAGCAGATGACTCATTTTTGTTATTATTATTATCATTAGGAAACTAGGTGTTAGGTCTATTAAAACTTTGATAAGATTAATTTTTATTATATTGTTCCCCAATATTGCCTACTTGCTTTTACAACTACAAGAAATCAATTCTTAGCTTTCAAACCATTTTAAGTATGGATTCATTCTAATTCTTTGGTACCTATGAATTATGAAATTTATTACTATTATTATTTGTTGGCACCAAGTCCCTTTGATCTTGTGGATGAAATCTATTTGCAGTGTTATTCAAGAATCCTAGGTTTTGGCCAAGATGAGCATGAGTCAAGGGTAGTCGATTCAACATTGGTGGTTTATATAAATAATAAATTTTCTAATTTTAATTTAGAATGACATTCAATTTAGTTAAATTAGGATTAACATTGGGAATGACATATGAAAGTTAACCTTTAGGTTCTATTTGATCATTTATTATTTCATATTCAACATAGTCCAAGACCAAAGTGTCTATAACTCCAACAGACATTTTAAGAAACATAAAAGTAATAAGATCCAAATTATCCTTGTAATTTTATAAATTTAATGATTTATAAGGTCTATATGGAGCTATGATTCTGCTAAACATATTTTTTAATCTAGCATTGAAGGCCCTCATGGTCTCACTTGAATCTTTTTTCACAATGGCGAATTGTTGATAAAGAATGCAAGGACTAATTATATTTCCAAATCGATCAATGAAATTTTAGTTAAAATCATTTCAAATAGTGATTTAATTCTTATAAAGTTTGAAAAACCATTAATATTTAACATATTTGAAAGTAAGTGTGAAAAATCTACATACAATGTCTTCATGAACTACATTCAATAATATTAAAGTAGCTTTGAAACTTTTAATATGTTCTTCAACTATGACAACACCATTAGGAATGAAATATGGTAAATATTTCTCAATATTTCTAGGTACATCATATACATGACTAGGCACATTGATTGAAGATACACCTAACCAAGACATACCTTGATAAGGATTAAACACAAGATCACCATGAATAGGTAAAGTAGGTTGAGATTTAGAAACCCTTCACTTACCTTTGTCTACTCTTGAAATCTTATGAAATTCTAATAAAATGACCATGACCTAGTCCATGACCATGACCTAGTCCCAATTCTTAGTAGTTTCATCTTATAAACCTTGAATCCTATTCAAAATATGACATTTAAATCTTATATTTGCAAAGAAAATGATCAGATTTGTATGTTAAGAAAATGTTGAAACATTTAAACAAAAGACAACTATATTTAACTAAATTATCTCAAATATATGTCTAAACTAATAAATGTGATTGATATTTACACTTTAAGTTCAAATAAACATAAATTTGTAAAGAATCAATAAATTTTTGAACAAAATTTCTATTACTAACCTCAAATGTGGAAGATTTACAAAGCTTAAGCTACCTTTGCAACAATTTATCATGAATCTTCAAAGAAGAACAATCTTTAGCTAAATGGGTCTAAATATTGGTCTAAACCCATGAATATCAATTATCCTTACACAATTGAGATAAGAACAACACAAATATGGAAATAATTCATTGATCTTTGAACAAAATTCCATAAAATTAGTAAAAACACTACAAATTCACAAATATTTAGCTAAAGGCCCTCCTTTTAGAGATAGTGGAATGGGTTCTTTTTTATTCCTGAAAGTGTATCACATGTGATTTAGGGTGTTGAAGAAACACTTCTCATTTATAGATTCCAAGAATCCATTACATGAGTTACAAGTTATGATAGGCATTGTATCTTTGGTGGAACAATAGTAGAGTAAATGGTTATTAGAAGCAACCAAATAGTTATGGCCTAATAGTTTGCTTTATGAAAATGAGAGTAATTTAGACTAAGTGAAGTGTGCTCAAAACCTACGTCTAAACTTTAAGTTAATATGGATATTTATAATGGAAACTAAAATAAAGTGAGTTGATCAAAAATAAGCAAAAGGAAGGGTAAGCTAAAGAACAAATATGTTGTTGATCCTTAATCCAGACATTATGACAAATTTCAAATTTAATCTAAATGTGTACTTAAAACCAATATATGACATGATATAGCTTAAGATCAAATCCTATCACACATCATAGAAACATGTAAGGAGTGTATAAATAATGTAAATAAGAACTATATTCACTTAAAAAATTTACCCCTATAAGTAAATAGCTTAAACACATCTACAAGCAAGCAAATAAAATGAAATGAATCAAATATCCTTCAATAAATCTAACATAGGCACAAATTGACAACTCTACATTTAAAAGGTGCACATCAAGAATCCATGAAAACCATTCAAATATAAATGTTAGAATAGACAAGTGAGAGTGAAACCATAATAGAAATCATAAAAACAAAACAAGATAATCCTTTCAAAATTATCTACTTGTATTAATTTCTCCAAATTTGCATAGATTTTCCTTTCTAAAAAACTCCCTTTCTTTTTACAATTGACAATACCACTTATATACAATACCAATGAGGTATATCAGTCAATCACGTCAAATGATAATCATACAAGTGTCTAAGACAAGTATCCTTCTACAATGCTCTAGAAATAGACAATTTATAAAAGGACTAACCTATAATCATTTTAATTTACGAAGAAACACATTATTTTACAAAAAAAATATTCCTTTTCAAAAAAATACATGTTCTTATACAAGAGAATATTCCTAAGTTAACCAATTTGACTTTGGGGCTCCTTTTTGGTGGCATCATTTTGTTTGTCCTAAATTATCTCCATTGCCTTGTCATGATGTCCATCAATCACCTTGATGTTCATGATAAGTTCCATGAAAATTTCATCTTCTTCATCCAATATGACTTTGAAGTCTTTGTCATTCCTTTCCAAGGCTTATCTATTTCTTTGAGCATCACTAATATTTTATTTAGTTGATAGGATCATGTATAAGATCTTACTATTGTCTACTCCTATTCTACTATGACTCTTATTGTTTACTTCTTGAATTACTTGAGTATCCCTATGCTTAAACTCCTCATCAGTGATTAAGCTAATTTGACTAAATAAAGTTGGATCTATGATCAAAATCCCTAATATATGATTGATTCTAATCTCTAACTTTTTTCCATCCTCAAAAATTTCTTCTAGGCTCTTGGTCTATTTGATCAAACCTTTGATCTTATCTATTAATATAACTAATACCATATTCAAATGGGCTAGGCTAACAATTTTAAATCCAAGAATTTTGTCTTCTATCAGAGTATTGATCAAGCCCTTCACTTTGTTTCATGAATCCTACTATTGAGTCACTTGGTTCATCTCCATAGTACCATATTGTCTTATCACATCCTATCTAGACCTTATTGATTACAAGGAATCAAACATATCATATAAGGTGGCTTCAAACATATTGATCATCTCCTTAGGAATAGATAGAATAAACTACTATTTCAAATTCTTCCAATGTTGTTCTAAGCCATTCATAAATTCTTGTAGTTGCTTTGATTGTGCTCAAGCTAATTCAAAAACATCCTCCTCAAAAATAGGATATTCTCCTAGTTTTTTCCTTTGAGTTTGATTCAAACCAGCCAATGGTTCCACTTTTTGATATATCATCTATTTAGCTCTTTAGATGACCTTCCTCTCTATCACCCTTTACAAACTACTATTCCCTAGATCATACTTGACTCCAACTATGGACTGGGTTAATTATGGGATGGGGACCTCCATTTGTGATTGAGATTTTGAATCACTTGACATAGCTAGTCTCTTTCCTTTCTCTTCTTATAGTTCAATGATCCATGGTTTAAGATGTTGATGCATAGGAATGTTAATGCCTTTCATCATATCCCAAGGATGATTCATAGTAGGCATTTTCTATAATCTATGTTTATACAAGAATCATTCTAGAATGGGTGGACCATGTAACAAGTTTTCTTCATTGAGTAGATTGACTTCACTTAGGGAAGTAGTGAAAGTCACTTTGGGTCTTTTTGTTTTGGGAACAATGGCTAGCTCAGCCTTCCTCTTAGGGGTGTTAATAGGAATAAATCAAATACCTTCTCTTATTACTTCTCTTCCTATACCCTTATCTCCTCTTCCTCATATGAATATGTGTATGCAATAGATAAAGTATTCAATATAAACTCTTGAGGGTAAATGGCTATCATATTAAATTTTGCTTGATGTAATTGATGTTCTACTACTTTGGAAGGTTCTAGATTTGATTAAGTAGAATAAGTCTCATGTGGTATTTTCTATTCATGTCTATTCTCCAATTAAACTTCTACTTGTAGATTAACTGATGGAGGTCTAGATGCTTCATGATTGATCAAATGATATTGTGTCAGTCCTAATTGCCATCTATCATCCTTTTCTTGATCTATTTCTAATCTTAACTCAGGCCACATGTTTTGTTCATTCAATATCCTAGTCACTTCAAATTAGGATGATGCCTTGGTGTAAATAGGGTCAAAGGCATCAGGTTCATATTCATAGGCTATATTTACCCTTCCTTTGAGTCTTAAATGCTCCTTAACTTTACCATAGGCGTCCTACTACCTAAGTTCACCAATTTGTAGGTTGAAAAATGATTTTTACTTGGATGCTACCTCAATGTGATCCCATTGTCCAAATGTTTTCTTTCCAATTATCATTGGGATCTTGTGGAGTAATTTTCTCTTGGTCTTGCCCAGACCATCAATGTCATGGAATACATAGTATGAAACTTCTTGCTCAACTAAATTGTTAGGAACATGGACAGGTAGTTTGAGAGGATAATTTTGTGTTACCTCATTTATTATGAGTATACAATCTAAATATAACCATATATCTATGATAGGTTTAATGGATTTCCTTATTAGCGGGTTAATTCTTGTCATTGGGATCCATTTATAGCCTCAACCATGGTAGGGTAGACACAATCAAATAAAAATTAAATGTGGTCCCTATATTTTTAGATGTTCAACTTAGAGTAATATTAGGAAATTGTTTGTGTCCCATTTGGTTACCATTCCCTTTTATTCATAATTTTTGATGTTGGACATAAATCATCTAAGAGGTCAAACATCATGAAAAATTGAGTGTTCATTTTAGACCTAGTTTTGTATATTTATCTACTCAAAGAGATATGAATTATCTCACCTAGTGGGGGGACCATAATTTTTTCAACAATGAAGTAAAATATGGGCACCCATCCTAGGCTTACTTAACCTATGGTTGCATCCCCAATAATATGTTCAAAATTATCATTATCATCTTAATTCCAAGTCTCAATTAGTTGGTAGGAATATTATTACTAAGGTCTAAAAAGACTTGGTTTCTAAAATCTAGCCACATGCCAAGGGTGTCCATCAAATTGTTTTCCTTATCCCAAGAATTGATAGAGGCAAGGTTAATTTGGGCTTTGGGTAGTTTGTAATATGAATCATTAATTTAGGTTTTGGGTAGTTTGTAATATGACTCAAATACAATAGTAAAAATAAAAGTATTTTTTTTAAGATTGTGTTCATTGATGAACATGCCTTTATCTATCTTATCATCTTCAAAAATTGGAGAAAGAATGTTAATGTAGTGGATTACCTCAAGATTTAGTGCTGCATAATAGCTATTAGTTATTTGCATTACAACAATGTCATCATATAGCCTCTTTGCTGAGATATTATTCTCCTCTTCCTTGGTAATGGCTAGTTGATTCTCGATCATCCAAAATAATTAATACCAATTACTATCTCATGTGTTTAAAGTAGAGGAACTGAACTTGGTATCCTTGAAAATACATCCTTTAGCATCTGTTATCAAATACAATTCAACATCTTCCTTAAAAACATGTTTATATATCATCCTTGATGGAATCATATGATTGTAGATAATGATTCAACCTTCTCTAAGTTCAATTATAATGGATATGGGGAAAATTAGGGGAATATACACACTTAGTGTTTTTCTAGAGGTTCATAGAGAGCTTCAATGACAATAATGGAGTTTGAGTTATGAGCTTCATGCATTAAATTTTACTTGGGTCACATATTTAAAGATTTCATGTATGTGGGTCCACAAGATATTTCGATCTAACTTATGTGGTATTTCCATGTCAAGTTATTCATTAATTTTGAAATGTGATCATTTATCCTTTTGGGACATATGTTTCCATATCTTACTCTCTTGCAACTCGATTGAACACACTCCATTGATCTTCATTGGAGTCCATAGTCTTGAATTTTACTACAACCCATTGATCTTGACTTGAAATCTCAAGATCATACCACTTGGTAGCTTTATGGGTTTCCTATTCTCCTTGCAAACACACACCATCACTTAATGCCATTACACCATGTGGTATCCTTTCATTATATTTGGGTTCATTGAATTGTTAACTCTCTTCTCATCATTGGATATTGATCTGAGAGGTTAAATTCCATTGGATGATCTCTATTTCATTTATCATAATCACAACATGTGTTGACATTACATTCATTTTTGGATCATTAAAAAATATTATTTCATCTCACACCATTTGATCTCCTTTGCATAGATTAATGCACTACATCGATCTTGATCCACTTGATCTTGTTAGGATGAATGTGGACCTTTTATTTTGGGCTAAGTCATCAATATCATGACACTTGTCACTATTATATTCCTCTATAGGACATTTAACTATTGACTTTACCTGACACCATTGGATATTTTTTTGGTATGCTTTAATGTGCTCCATTGATCTTGATCTGCTTGATTATGTTCCATTCTATTATGGTTGTGACACTTGTCACTATCATGTTCTATCTTCGATCTTTGATAATTTAACTTGGGTGAATACTTGAGTACCATCAATATCCTTATTGAGATCTAAAAAATTGCCTTTTATCATCCATGTGTTGATCCATTCCTGTGGGTAATGAAAATAAACTAGTTAGGTCTCAAGGAATATAGAGAAACTTAGGATAAAGTTTTAACCTAAGGTTTTTGTTGTATTAATAAATATAGTTATATATTTAGGATAAAAATTTAGGCTAAGTTTAAAACATAAGAAAGTTATCCCATGTTTAATTAGTCTATGTGAATAATAAAAAATACTTAGTGGGGTTTTGAGATATGGAGGACCTAGCATAAAAAAATTTAGACTAATGTTTTGCCTATGTTGAGAAACATAACTATAACCTTAGGAAAATAAAATAAAATAAACTAAGTTAGGGACATGATAAAATATTCCCACACAAATTTGAACCATGCAAATTTGAATCTAATTAAAAAAGGCCTATGCTAAAATACATCTAACTAAGGTTTTAACATGATTTTAAACATAGATTCAATCAATCAATAAGAGACCAAGGGTTAATCAAAATAAAGGGTCAAATTAGCATTAAGGTATAAAACCCTAAATATTTTCCTTTCATTAAACCTGCAATATAGAACACATGATCATTTTAGTAATGTTAGATAAAAATAATGACAATATGATGATAAGCCAATGAAAGTTGAAGAAAACATGATTTTCAATAAAACAATTTTAATAAGTTGAATGCCAATTCATAATAGAATTTGCAAAATTGAACAAGGGTCCTCATTTTTCTAAAATGGGGGTATGTTGACCTCAACATATCCTCTTATCCATAAACCTCAAATTTCATTTATGCCTCTAATATCAAAATTTTCATTCCAAAATTATGTAAAAAAAATCCATAAAACCTAGTCTTTCATAACCAAACACTAGTTACCCATAATTATTTTACAAATTTCTAGCATGATAACTTGCCCAAAAATGCTCAACAGTCAAGTTAGCTAGTAGAAAAATCATAATGACCAAACCATGCAATGGACCAACTCAATAGTGAATCCCATAATGAATCAAAGAGTATGTAAACTCAATGAATCATGAACCCTTGATTCCTTAAATATGGCAAGTTGAATAATCACATTCACATCATAGTTTATATGATAGTTATTTACTCAAACCAAAATGCCAATAAAATAGTCATGTAAATAGATATTTCAATCATATAATATATTAAGCAATCAAGCCTTTCAATATGAAATATGTCTTTTAAAAATAAAATATACGTTGAATCAAATTTAAAAGCCTTCACTATCTAAAATATGGTATAAGGTAATCCATTGCTCGATAACACAATCAAACCTTTTTTTATAAACTATGATTTACATTTAATGAAACATGAACTACAATTAGTCCAAAACCCTCATACATATGTTATTTTATTTATAAAACAACATGTTATTTAATTTTAATATCATGTTATTATGGTGTTCAAACTAGATATTACCAATAATAGGTTCAAACATTGATAAGACAATGGAATAAGATTTCATGTTCTAGCAAGATAATCAATGCATAAGTTATGACAAGTAGATACATGAATTACAACTAAGTACAACATTATATTATGAAGACCATCCAAATTATTCAAACAAGAGTTTAAGTAATATGCAAACATGATAGTCAAACACAACTAAATGATTAAAATACATTAGTAATTTAATGCATGTTGCGAGCAATAAATATCTACCAACTAACATATAACAAACAAACATCTATTCTACATAGTGTGTGTAGGTTTTCCATCTCATTATATTATTCCATAGTCATCTCCATCTACTCCATCCTCTCCAATGCTATCTTCCCTCGATCATAGTTATGAGGGTGGATTCCATCTTGCATCCACCTTAGTACAATGAATAGTAATTAGACCACATCATGAAACAATCATAATAAACTACTATAATAAAATAAATTGCATAATCATTATTAGAATTTATCATAACATAATATGAATAGCTAACTATTGGTTACTTATCATTATCACAAGTAATAAAAACTATCCATAATCAACATACTACTAATCTAGTAACTTAACACATTAATTTAACCAATAACTAACCATAGAATCTAGTAATAAATAGATCAATAAGTCTAGATTAAAATTGGGATGTAACACTAATGTAGAATAAATCCTTTTTCTCCATGAACAATGACCACTTATACTCCATTTCAAAATACACAATTTTCCTCCACACATGATAAACATGTGTACCACTAAAACATAATAAATGATTGTGATACACATAAAATAACCACTTTTACTCCTTTACAAAATAATCATTTTTCTCTATGCATGATGAAAATTTGTCTTATTACAAAATAAATTATTTTACCACATTGAATTTACCATACTTTTTAATAGCCTTTCCCATTACATAATAAATTCTTGCACCACTAGACTAATTACGTAGTGATTACTGGATTCACAAGTCTGATTAAACATTAATTTTCAACCCAAGGTACGTAAGCTTTTCAAGAGTGTCTATACTATATATGCATTAATGATTTAGAAATCAACTTGATTTTATAGTTTTAATACAATGAATTTAAGCTAAATTTACTAGATAGATATGTTATGAAACTTCTATGATAAAATTATAGAACTATTCCACACCTATGTACCATACATGCATCACACTTATATAACAAAACTTAACAGTAAAATCAACTTACAAAAAATACTAATAATTAAAGAGGATTAGGATCTTCATAGCAGCTCATTCCAAGGGGGCCCTTCCTCATTTAAAATAGATCTCCAATCCCTCTCCAAGAGAATTCACAAACTTATTATAAATTTAACTTTCTCATTACTCAATTATGAATACAAATGCGATAGTTCAGAAGCTTTTGCTATTACCTTCTCAAAATTATCTAACTCTCAATCTGATCTAGGTTCTACCCTTAAATATAAAAGGTAGTTTATTGACTCTTAACCAAAAACACTAAACTAGGAAAAAGTACAAATACTTGGAAACTACCCTAGTCAACCTTCAAATGGTTAGTAACTAAAGTTACTTGTTTTTAGTTTGATTGGGTTAGAGACAAGGAATACTATTTTATTGTTTTATTTCCTTTTGTCTTTTCTCATTGTCCTTATCTTTCTCATCTTTGATAGGACATCAAATGTCTCCTTACATGTAGGGAATCCATATAATAACTATGATTCTTCCCAATCATCAATTTGGTTCCCTAAGATAGTTGGATGTGTCTACAAGATCTCCTTAATAATGACTCTATTTTGCATAGTGGTTACAGGCACTCTAAAGTAGTTATAGGCAACCTATAGGTGAAACATTCAGTTGCTACAGGCACTCTACAGTGGTTATAAGAAACCTATAGGTGAAGCCTAAAGTTATTTTGGGTATTCCACAATGTCTATAGGAAACCTATATGTGAAGCCTATAGTTGTTGTGAGCACTTTATAGTGGATATGGGAAACTTGTAGGTGAATCTTACAGTTGCTATGGGCAAATTATAGTAACTATGGCTTAGAAAGATTCTACAACTTTTCCTGACCCTTCAAATTCTTGTTGGATAAAGTCACATCAATATAATTCAATCAAGGAAAAGCATCAATAATTTATAACATAACACACACACACACACACAGACACACACACACACACACACACACACACACACACACACACACACACACACACACACACACACACACACACACACACACACACACACACACACACACACACACACACATCAATGAACATACAAAATCATGACTTCATTCATTCATTTGCATTAGTGATGGATAGTTATAGGATATATATAGAAAAAGACATAGACCAAGCATAGATGAGTCTATAAAATTAAGTAATTGGTTTCCTCGTCACTCCCCATACTTAACCTCTTGTTCAACCTTGAGTAAGCCTTGGTTGCATTCTAAAACAACAAAATTTTCTAAATTCTAGGGGTTTAGGATAGGCTGACCCTTTCAATATGTAAAAACCTTTAGCATTCTCAATGTACTCCCATATTTTATTCTCTACCTCTCTATCAGCTCAAACATTTCCTTCCCACTCAGGAATTGGGAAATAGAATATAGGGGGTCAAAACATCAATACCAACCATTTTATTTTCCATTTCTTGACAAGTTCAATATATAAGTATATTATGTGGATGGCCTCCTAAAGGTTTTGAGTGGAGTATCATTAATTTCTTTTCAAGGAATCTAAAAGTTTTACCCACTTGTGAGAGGAGGAAACAAAAATTTACCTTCCATCTCCTTCCATGAGACTCAAATAGTGGTTCTGGACTTCCACCTACATTATAACAACCCATTCCTATAGAGTATTTATGTTCATAAATGAGATGCATTCTTCCACTACATCATTTGAATCTATAGATTCAATCCTGATCATCAACGTGGCTTCTTTCTCCTTTTCTTGATATTCTTCCATTTTTTTCTTATTTCAATTTCATTCAAAACATATGGATATAATGAATTTAATAGGACATCCCCCAAATAGATGTTGGGATTCCATTCTATATCACTGGTAACAACATATTGGTGAATGTAAAATTCACTTAGATGGGCTTGAAGATTATGATCAACATGTCAATACTCACTAAATAAAGATCTTGGGTCACATACCATATAATATCTATCATTATAAATATTATCATACCTAAAGGATATAGCATACATCCTAGAAGGGGGTTTCTACTCCATCAATAGCTTAGTAGTTTCCTAAAATTTTCCAATCTTTTCTTTAGATATCTAATCCTAATTTCAAAAATTATATATTTTTTCTTTTAATTCATCATGTTATTATTTTGATTAAACATATCCCTTGAATCTATGCACCAATTCTTTGTGGTAGGCTTCATTATTAGTAAATTTTTCCTTCAAAAAAATCAAAAGATCATCAATCTCTACCGGAGTGGTGGCTAAGAAATCCACATCAATAACTTCTTCTTTAGTAGGTATTGGTGTAATGAGAAATGAAGGAAGAAATCCCTAACAAAAGGGTACCAAATCTAGATAATACTCTATTATAGGTGATTCTATGGCCAAGGTGGATGAGGATATTGAAGGTTCCTCCACTATATTCTCTTTATCCCTAAAGGGTTCTACAAACTCTGCTACTCCTAGAAGTGTTTCAATGCCTCATTTTCCTTTTAGTTCTATTATCTCATTTTTTATTCTATATATTTCATCCTTATCTTGTTTTAATGTTTGAAACTCTTGATCATGAGAAACATTTTCTTGCTCTCTTTGTTTTCCAATAACTTATTCAACCAATTCTTCTTCTCATGTATGTTGCTCTACCTCTCCCAATTAATCATTTATGTATCCAATGTTTTTTAGGAGATTAATGTCCTCCTCAGTGAATCTAGATGGGAGAGGTGACTATTCTTCTTCTTTTGCATTATCAAATCCTTCATCAGTAGACCATTATTCTATTTCAAATCCATCAAGGGTTTTTTTAAGCCTAGGCTCTTTCCTTGGTTATTCATCATCACTGATAGCTATGGTTAAGGAGGCTATAGTGGTCTTTTGTTTCTTCATGCTTTGAGATCTACTAAGAGGAGGTATCATTCTTTTTGACACCATGGGTTTATTCCCATTGGTTTTCATTTTCTTTGCTAGAGGGGTGACTAATGGATTTTGAGTTTCTTATGCATCAATTGATAGGGGAACTTATTCTTGTCCAGTAGGAGATAGTGTAGAGGAATCAAACTGAGGTGAGGAAATAATGGGAGAAGGGACATGCTATTGTGGGATTTCCTCCTTTGTATCAAAAGGGAATAAGACCAGTCTTCTCCTCTTATTATTTTTCATAGTAGTCTCAAATAGACCTTTAGTGGTTACAACAACACTAGTACCCTAAACATTTTGCTAAATAGTTTGTTGAGGATACTGCTCAAGGGGTTCCCTCTCATTAGTGCCTTATTATTGATGGGGTGAAATATTTTATAGTGCCAAAAATTAATCCCAAGTGAGGTCAAGTCTGACATAATTTATTCCTTGTTTAATTATGAGCCATATTAGGTAGTGGTGAGATAGGGTTATTTTAGTGCCCTTCTAATATTCTTTGGACGTTTTTTTCAAGATATTCCATAAGAAATTGGGAACATTAATGACTTTATTATGTCTTAAATGATTTTAAATTTTAAATTGGAGAGTGTAAATGAGGGAATACCTTTCCTCACAGGTCATGTACCTAATTATATGATTTCATCTCTCTCCATTCAATAGGTAGACTATGTTTTTCCACACCTCATTTCTTTAATACCAATCTTTCATTTGGCTAACAAAACTATTTCCTGGCTTCTTGGCCATTGGGTCTATCCTACCAATTTTCCCCCATGCTTGTTAGCCCAGTTGTTTGGCTCACCAAGGTCTTAGTAACTAAAAATGTGATGCCAAATATAATGGCTTGGTTTTCATAAAAATAACCTAAAAATACCCAAGTAAGAGGCTTCAAAAAATGTTGTAACCATTCAAAATAGGTGTTCCCACTAGCTCTGTAGAAGACATCCCAATTGGCTTGGTCTTCCCAAAAGTTCCAATGGTCTAAGGGTTATCTCCATAAGACTGACCCTCCCATTTTAACTTCTTTATTAGTCCCTTCAACCAATATTTAGTTTCACACTCTTTAGACCTATGGAAATATACCTACAACAAGTTTTCTCTATAGTGGCAAATGTGTAATTTGTAGATTACAAGATTTGGTTCACAAATGGTGAATGTAAAGTTATTGGTTACAGGGTTTAGCTCAATAATGGTAGATGTGATGTTGTAGATTGAAAATTATGGCATCTCAAGGGTTCCCATGGTGCATGAGGTTATAACCCATAACATTCTCCCCCAACTTGAGCTATCACATGTCCTCAGGTGATGTGGAATGAAAAATAAGTATGGGAGAATATAGGTCATCATGAGGAATAAAAGTGTAGGTTTAGAGGTGATGTGATAGAATTTTTGAATGAATGACTAAAGTCATAATTAAATATGATTTATTAATACCATACATACTATATTATAATAATGAATATAGTTTCAATGATGAAAGATATGGTGTACCTTTTATTAATGGTGTTCTAGATGTGACACTTGTGGAGTCACACATGTGTTGGCATGTATATATTTACATGTGAATGATTAACAAGCATAATGATTGGGCTATAAATTGGAACTAGAGTGAAGTGGACCTTTTATGAAGTGATTGGGAGATCACTAGTGGTTAGATATTGATGATGCCTATACCTCATGTGCATGTGATGTAAGATAGTCTGCATGGAACAAGGATCTAAGACTTGGAAGACAAATGATTTTTTCCATACCATATGGTGGAAATTAAAAATATAAGTGATCTAAGTGATGGGATAGAATATCTTAAGTAGGTAGCTAAGGGCATTACTACCTAATGACCTTCATCTACATGAACCAACTGATAGGAGTCTAGATGTTGCTTATGCCCTAAAGGTTTTGCGTTTTAGGGCTTAGATATAGTAATTGGAAAGGTCTTCAACATAAAAATTGTGTGCCAAATAAATATGATATCTCACTAGTCAACATAGTGAAACGATCTTCATAAAATGACCAGAACTGAAAATGAATAATGAGTGTCCCTGTAGGCAAAAATTTTGGTCTACAACATTTCCACATGGAAATGGAAGTTGTATTATTTGTTGTGGCTCTATAACTTGGTATTTAGGGATATTTTTAGGTAATAGATATGAAATTTGCTACCCTAATCCTCCTTCATCCTTCCATAAAGTTGTCTAACAACCTTCATGCAATGCCCAAAAGCTAATAGCCAATCCATCAGGGAGAGTTGTAGGAGGATCTATCTTGCATGCTCTATAGGAAGGTGAGAATAGGAATGAGAGGTTACCTAAAAAAGCTATAGAAGTATCCTTAATAAGCTACAAAGTGATGGCCAACTATGTATAAGGGGTCCATAGCAACTAAAAAAATGTCTGTAGTAACTAGAAAAAACTTGGGTGAATAATTGGGATTTGAGGGATTGCCCTCTCTTTGCTTCCTTTTTCACATTCCCTTATTTATTTATTTATTTTTGTTTTTACCCTAAATAGATAGAAATTTATTTTTATACTTAGGACCTTTTTATAGATCTAGGTAGCCAGTGGGGTGGTTTTCTACCTAGAAGCTGCCAGAAACACCAAAAAATGGGTTTTCATTGTTAGATTTTTTAAACTCAAATTGCTATTTATAGTAGAATGTTTATTCAAGGTTGTAGCCAAATCACCTAGAACTGTTAATTCTCAAAGACAAGGTGAATGTCTCATTTATCATACCAAAGGAAGGAAAGAATGTCCTCCTCTCCTTCTTCATCTGAGTATGGACTAGTGTTCTCATTGTCTGGGGAGGCAACATGCCTATCCAGGACATCATTATATCCATCTTGTAACTGCTGACATATGTGATTAGTAAATTTTTCCTAAGTAAGTGGATTTTTATACATCTTGATTTTATGGTCATTAACTAGCTAATAGAATCTCACTAGATCAATCCATTATCAAAAACATGCTCAATCTCAAAAATACTAGTCCATCTAGTCTAGAGTTTACCCTTGTGGTCCTTATATTTGGAGTCAAAAAGAAGGGCCCAATCTCTTGTATGGAATTATCTAGTTTTAATGTACCTATCATAACATCCAATCCATTGTTACTATATAAGCTCTATGTTTTGTAATTCCTATTATCTATATTCATCTAAGGCATTCAACTATAGAATCCTTTATTTCTAAGCTCCAGATATATCCATCCCAATTTCTAGTGTTATCCGTAAGGTCTTATGCTCAAATGTAATTGGAAAGATAGGTTTATTTCCATAGGCCAATTCATATGGAGTGAAGCCTATACTGGTCTTCCATATGATTTGGTAAGCCCAAACAACTTCAAGAAGCCTAGCCTCTGTATCCTTATGAGATAGACTAAAAGTTTTTATTTGAATATTTTATAACTCCCTATTAGTGACTTCCACCTATCAATTGGACTGTGGATGATATGGAGTTGATATCTTATGCCTAATCTCATATTTTTGCACTAGAGAAATAATTAAATTAGCAGTGAATTGGGGTCCTTAACCAATGACTATTTCATGTGGCATACCATATCTAGTAAATATTTTTTCATATAGGAAAGCTACCACCTTCTCATCCCTGGCATGCGTAAGATCCTTTACTTCCACCCATTTAGTGACATAGTCAATATAGACAAGGATGTACTCTTTGCTATTGGATTTTAGATAAAAAGGTCCTATAAAGTCTAGACCCCATTTTTAAAATGGTTCAAGCACCATATAGGGCTATAAAGGCATTTAATATGAACTTGTGGGTCTCCCCATACACTGACATCTATCACAATGAGCATGATATCTTATTTCATCTTTATAGAGTGAGGGCCAATAGTATCTTGTATTCAAAATTTTGACTATTGTATGATTGGCTATAAAGTGTCCTCTATAGGGTTCATCATTGTAGGCTTTTAGGATATCTAGAACTTCATCTTCATTGAGATATCTTATGATGATAGAGTTAGGCCCAGTATAGAAAAGGAATCTAGACAACCATAAATATCAGTCACTTTTGTGAATCAATGCTCACCATTGTTTGGGGAGGAAGTGTTGTAGAAGTAACCCTATTACAAGGTAGTTAGAAATATCATCATAGAAGGGCATGGTAAGGGTAAGAGAGAATAGGTGCTTGTCTAGAAATGAGTCATCCACTATGGTATCTATTTTAGGGATTTGTAGGCATGATACAAAGTTATCCACTACATTGTATTTGCTAGGCTTATCTACAATGGTGATATCAAATTCTTGTAATAAGAGCAACCATATTATCACTCTAGCTAAAACAACTACTTTATTTATAAGGTACTGAATGGATACATTGTTTTGCATGAATAAAGACTTGATACCTAGTGATGTAGTGATAGAACCTATTGATAACATAAACTACCATGAAGAACTCATTTTTAGTAACTATGTAATTTAATTTTGTTACCTATATGTTTTTACTTATAAAATAGATAGCATAATTGAGTAATTCCTATTTTTGTCTAATAACACCTTTGAGGGTAGTATCTAAAGCATTTATCTAAATTTGGAATGGAATATTCCAATAAAGACCATGTATAATAGGGGTGGTGGTCAATAATTCCTTAAATTGTTTGAAAGTTGTATCACAAGCAGGAGTCTAGAGAAATTTAGCATCTTTAGTTAGAAGGGTGAAAAATGGTGTTGCTAATTTATTGAAATTGTTGATGACTCTCCTATGGTAACTATCATGTCCTAAAAAAATCATAACATCTTTCTATTTTTTTTTAAAAAGTAGGTTTTTGATGATGTTTATTTTTACAGGGTCAACATTAATTCCTATAGTAGATACTTGATGGCCTAAGATAATACCTTCTATCATAAGCATGTAGCATTTCTTATGGATGATAGATAGATGTTGATCTTGATAGCATTACAAAACTTTTTCTAAGCTTTTGAAGAATTCATCAAATGTCTCTCCATAAACAATTAAGTCATCCATATAAATTTCTACACATTCATTGGCCATATCTGCAAAGATACTTAGGACAACCCTCCAGAATATTGCAAGAGCATTACATATTACAAAGGGTAATAAAATTTAATCATAAGTACCCCAATTACAATTAAATGTGGTATTTTTTTGGTCCTTAGGAGAAATTCTAATCTGTTTTTAACTACTAAAGCCATCCAAAAAGACAAAATATTTATTCCCTGTTAGTGTGTCCAACACTTGGTCAATGAAGGGCAGAGGAAAGTGATCCTTCCTAGCTATTATGTTAAGTTCATTTATATAAATGCACACATTCCATTTAAATTTTTATTTGGTATAATTCTAAAGGTGACACCCATTTACTATTAGAGATAGGATATATAAATCCAGTAGTCAAGTTTTTTCGTAATTCTATTTTGACTATTTCTTGAAGAGCTAGATTTATCCTACATTGTGGTTATCTAATTGGTTGGAAATATTATTTGATTTAAATATGACGCGTACATATTTAAAATTTGATTCCTTACATATCCTCATAATTCTATACAAAATCATGTTGGTTGGCATGCAACATGCTGACTTGGTGTTTTTCCTCATTTACCTCCAACTAGCTATTAATAAGCAATATTTTCCCTAGAGAGATTTCAATTTTATATGAGAGTTATTTCATTATTTCCATATTGATAATGGATATGATTTGGATATAGATACGAGGCAATAACTAGTGGAATTTTTTCTATATAGATACATCAGAATTATCCAATTCTTATAAGCTAGAAAATGGGCACTCAACACATTGAAAGTGGTTGAGATATGTAGGAGTTTGGTAATTATGCTAAAGAACATTGGAGAGAATGGTATCTTATTTTTGATTATCCAAGGTGCATGCATGGTCTATGGTAAATAAAAGAATCAAGGAAGGCTGATTTTCCTCATCTTCTTCATCCCATAATGTAGGCTATGGTGTAAAAACTAGCTATGATGGGGGATAAAGAACCAACTACTTAGTGCGGTAGCCATTGTATATCATCATGCTACCTATTGTATAGATAATTAAGGTAGCACTTGTGGGAATCCAAATTCATCCTAAGATAAGGGGGTATCTACCCAAATTAGACTTAGGCTATAGCATAATGAAATCTATAGGATCCTTCTAAGAATCTACAGTGATGACAAGATCTTCAATGATTCCCTTTGGTCTAACTATAAACCTAATAGCCATTTAAAGTAGTGTAGATGTAGGATGAATATTATTCAACTATATTTTATGCATAGTTTTGGTTTTCATTACATTTATTATAGCCCTTAGATTGATTAATGTGTTATATAGTTACTAGTCATAGATCTAGACTATTACTACCAGGCATCCTAGATCTAAATACTTCTTTGGTATGGTGTTCCCTAGTATGACGTCTACTAGATATCCAATGACATAAATAGTATTGAGATGCTTTTTCTTCCTTCCTAGTTTTTGCAAATAGAGGTCTCTAACATCTTTGAAATATATGGGTACATCTTTGATGGACTATAATATATGGATTTTGATGCAAAGGTTCTTAGGCTATCTAATAAAACCAAACTCAAGTTCAATTATATGGAGTTGAAGGCTGAAATGTTCTAGAAATATTTAGGTTATTTCACCAACAAATTAATTTTTTAGTATAGAGAGTTCTTGAGGTGATTAAGGTGGGGTACCATGTTCTTATGTGGTTTCATCATGTGACTCCCTTATTATTGGTGGTATAAATTTCCCTAAATAGAGGTGAACTTCATTGATGTTTAACATGTATGTCGAGTACTTAATAGGCTTAGTATTAAATGTGTATCGAACTAGCTTATTTGTAAGATTTTATATAGGTTGGGAAGGTAGCTAGCTAGGATTGAGTATAGATTTTGTATTGGGTATAAGAATAAGAGGTTAATTTTGTTTTTGTGGATTAAATCCTCTTGGAGAGCTTCCCCATGGATGGTTAGGTCTCCATGGCTATTGCCACCAGTTTGTTAAGGGTGGGCCTTCGGGTGGTTGCCAAGATTGCATCCAAGATGGGGATACAATTTGTGGAGGATGTTAAGAGGTGGTGTGGTAGATTTATTTAGGTGGTTTAAATCTATAATTAGGAGTTGGAATATTCATTGAATGACTAGTCTAATTGGGAGTAGCATTTAAAAAATTTAAATTAAAAGAGGTAGAATTTGTAAAAGGTGGATTTTGTTTTATACCTTAATAAGGTGGTCATTGAACCTATGGATTTATTTGTACAACATAGAAAAATTGGTCACTATCTCCTCCTACAGTGTGTATATCTACTATTTTTGGCTCTTCAGTTGTGATGTGAGCTATTTTAGCTTGAAGCCTGTGACATCTACAATTAGCCTTTTTCTTCTTATAGTCTGGATAGTAAATGGTCAAGGGTTGATCCAAAGTTTCTTACTTTTATCTTAAGTATAGGATATCTGGTTCAGTTTCCAAATGCCTAATGATATCCTATTTAATGTCCTATAATAGGTTAATAACCTCAGTTTATGATAGGCCATTTATAGCTACCAATGGAAGCTTATTTCCCCTAACTTTGTTTATGGAAAATTTAGAATAATTCTTACTCAACTCTTTGATATCTAAGAATGGTAGGTGATAAATATCCCTTCCACTCATTAAGTATAAGGATTCTTGATAATCTCCTTTGACTCATTTCAAGAAGATAAGTTTCAAAGTTTCTTCTCCAAGCACACTTTGCTTGAATTTTTGTACACTAAACATGAACTGTTGAACATAGTCCTCCAAGGATTCATCCCCCTCTTGAGTCATCCTGAAGATGTCATTTATTATATAACATATTCCTCTTCCATATTCCTGATACTCGGCTAAAAAATTATTTTTCATGTCCTCCAAAGTGAGGAACAAATTACTTCTTAGTCCCATAAACTAGCAAAGTGCTAAATCTTTAAGAGTAGCTAGAAAAAAATTCAAATTTTAAGTATCCTGCCTATATTCATAACTTCTACAGAGGATATAAATTTTGAACAAGAATGTGTCTGGGTCTTCTTATAATGTGCCTCTAAAATTGGGCAAGGCTATGGGTAGAATGTTTTTTTATTTGTGTTACGTTTGTTGCCTTTGGATAGGAAATTCAAAAGTAACTATGTATGGACTCCCATTGTCCTCCATAAAGTCTTCTATATTCATGATGACTCTTCCTGTGATATGGATACCAAAGTTACTAATGACTTCATCCTCAAAATATATGTCAATCCCTTGGTTAGCACTAATAAATATTTATCTATTGATTCTCTATCTTTCTACTAGATAAAAGGTCTAAAGATTCTCCTGACCTTCCTTTCATTTGATGAAAAAAGTCTTGCAAAAGTGTTGTAAATATGTTACTTTCTTAAATGTTAGGTTCATGTAATTCCTCTCCTTTGTTTCTTCTTACTAGCTCATATAATGTTTCTTCTACTTTTGTTTCCTTTCTTAGAGCCAAAAATGCTTCTTCTATAAGTTGCCTCCTTTAGTTTATAGGGTTCTCTTCTTCAAAAGCCTTCTAGCTTATGGTATATTCTTCAATAGGACTTTTAGTTACTAAAGGTATTTGTGGTTCTTTCTCAATAGAAACATGTGGATTTTTTGGTAGGAATTTTCCTCAATATCCTCTTTCTCTCTACATATATTTTATGCCATTCCTTTAATTGTCCTATCCCTTTAGCACAGAGTTAATTTTTTTTCATTTTTATTTGTTCAAGGGGGTTATTTCAGACCAATTTTTTGAAAAAAAATTAGAAATAAAGGAATGCTAAAATCAAAATAATATGAATTGTAATTCTACTTCTATAAATTAGTAAAAATTATCTATGAAAAGTAGAAAAATTTAATCTAGAAAACAAAAAATGAAAGCAAGAAATGAAAGCAGGAAAATTTATTTTAGAAAGTAGGAAATGAAAGCAAAAAAAATTATTCTATAAAGTAAGAAATAAAGTCAAGAAAATTTATTCTAGAAAGAATTAAAATTAAAAGCACACTTTACCAAAAATAAATAACTTTTGCAAGAAATAAATTCTAGAAACATGACTTAAGTAGCTTATGCACTATTTACTTACAAAAACTTAGACATCTGAAATAAGACACGATAGTGCCATCACTTGACTTTCCCAATTGGAACTATATGTCTAGAAACATATACATCTGGCATAAGACACTGCAATGTCCTCACTTGACTTGCTTGATTGGGTAGAATAGTGCATTAACCAAAAAAAATTATGATTGATTTCAAAAAATAATAATTAACACCCTCCCTAGAAATGGTTCCAAAATGTCATGTAGACTAACTACCTAATGATTACCAGATTCACTAGTTTGATTAAATATTAATTGTCAACCTAGGGTGCATAAGCTTTTCAAGAGTTTCATCACTATATATGTAATAATGATTAAAAAATCAACTTGCTTTTCCAATTACAATATAATGAATTTAAGCTAAATTTACTAGATAGATATATTATGAAACTATTGTGATAGAATTATATAACTATTCCACACTTATGAACCATACATTCATCACACTTATATAATCAAAATTAATAGTAAAATCAGCTTACACAACAAACTAATAATTAAAGATGGTCAGGATATTCATAGCAACTCATTTCGAGGGGGGGATTCCTCATTTAGAATTGAGATCCAATCCCTCTCCAAGGGAATTCACAAACTTATTACAAATTTAACTTTCTCATTACTCAATTCTAAATACAAATGATATAGTTTAGAAACTTTTTCTATTACCTTCTCAAAATTATCTAACTCTCAGTCTGATCTAGGTTCTACCTTTAAATACAAAAGGTAGTTTATTGAATCTTAACAAAAACCACAAAACTAGGAAAAAATATAAATACTTAGAAACTACCCTAGTCAACCTTCAAGTGGTTAGAATCAAAAGTTACTTGTTTTGGGTTTTACTAGGTTAGAGACAAGGTCTAATTTTTCTTCCCCTTTTGTCTTTCCTTATTATCCTTGTCCTTCTCATCTTTGATAGCACACTGAATGTCTCCTTGTATTTAGGGAATCTGTATAATAATTTTGATTCTTTCCAATAATCCATTTAGTTCCCCAAGACAATTGGATGTGTCTAAAAGATCTCCTTAGTAACGGCTCTATTTTTCATAGTGGTTGTAGGCACTCTATAGTAGTTACATGCAACTTATAGGTGAAACCTTTAGTTATTATGATCACTCTGTAGTGGTTAGATGTAACCTATAAGTGAATCCTATATTTTCTATGGGTATTTTTTAGTGGTTGTAGGCAACCTATAGGTGAAGCCTACAATTGTTTTAGGCACTCTACAGTGGATACAAGCAACCTATACATGAAGCCTATAATTTTTATGGGTAACCTATAGAAGTTATGGATTAGTAAGATTATATAGTTTTTCATGACACTTTAAATGATTATTATATAAAGTCATACCAATATAATATAATGAAGGAAAAGCATCAATAATTCAAAACATAACACACACACACACGCACACACACACACACACGCACGCACACACACACACACACACACACACACACACACACACACACATCAATAAACATATACAATCATAATTTCATTCATTCATTTGCATTAGTGACAAATAGTTATGGGATTTACATATAAAAAGATAAAGACTAAGCATGGATGAGGCTATAAAAGTAAGCAATTGGTGGCCTCATCAATCACCATTGAAATTTTCACACAATTTAATATCATACTATTAGAATTAGCTATAGGATCTAATGAATCTAATAGAAAGCATAAAAAAGAGATAAAATAATGATAGTAATAAATAATAACTATATATCTAAGATAATTATAGAAATGAAAAAATAACACAAATATGATGAATTACTCTGATAATTCAATACTAATCTAATATATAATACATAAATAGCCATTACTTATATAGAGTAAGGTGTGCATGATAAATATAAGGGAACTCACATAACACATGTAGTTCAACTGATATCTATCTACATGACTAGTGGAGTGCAACTCCACACTAAAAAGATAGGTGTCCAACTTGTGTAAATGTTCAACACAAGTTTACTATTATTTAAACAATTTTATCCTTACCTTGAATAGTGGAGTGGAACTCCATTGTAACAAGATAAGTGTCTAAGTTAACTACTAGTTAAGCAAGCTTATCCTATCTAGTGTAAATTATTAATAAACATAATAAACTAATTAAAATAAGTAATTAATGAGCCAAAATAATAAATAATAAATTCAATAAATCAAATAAATGCACGAACACTCCCCATAAGTGAAGCTTAGGTAGGGCTATCCAAATAAGAGTCTCGATAATGTGTAGCCATATTAGGTAATATGTACATATAGATGAGGAAAATAGAAGAACCAAAGGAAGAAAAATACTCAAAATGAAGGTCTAGGAGACCCCCCATAAGAACTAATGTCTCGTAAATAACTTATGTCCTACACCCCAAAAGAGATTGCAAGTGAATATACTTGCTCTCAGTGAAAAGTTTAGTGAAAATATCTACAATATACTCATGCATAGGATGATATTAAAGGTCAATGATCTCCACCTAAATCATCTCTGTGATAAATTCCATATGACCTTTTGTGTTTAGTTCTTGGATGATGAATAAGATTCTTTGAGATCTGGATAGTGATCTAGTTATCACAGTAGATGACTAATGACTTTTGAAATGGAATACCAAGCTTAGTGAGAATATTCTAAAGATAAATGGCCTTAATAATGGCATCAATAGTGGTATGATACTCAACCTCTATAGATTAAAGAGAAATAGAATTCTATTTCTTACTATGCTAACAGATGGGGTTAGATCTGAAGTGAATGCTGTAACCAGAAGTGGACTTTTGATCATCATAATTTCCAACCCAATTAGAATATGTATATCCTACCAAGTCTAAACCTATACCTACTATATAGTGAATATCATATCTAATAGTTCCCTAAATGTAGCTCAAAATGTGCTTGCTGGCTCTCTAATTAAGATCATGTGGTGTCTGCATAAAGCATGAAACCATGCCAATTGCATATGAAATATTGGGTTATGTATGAGTTAGATAGATGAGTTTGCCTACAATCTAGTGATACAATGTGTCATCAACCAAGTGAGTGGAATAATGAACCTCAAGTCTAACTCTTGATAAGAAAGGAGTCAGTGTAGGTTACAATCAACCATGTGAAACCAAGATAATAAGTCCATGGCATACTTAGGCTATGAAAGTTTAATCATAGAAGAAGAATATTCTATCTAAATCTTAATAAAATAATGAAATAATCCCATGTCTATCATATAAAAACTATCATGAAGTGTAGTCTTAACACTACTAATGATGGATGTTGTGCTCCTTGTAATAATGAGATCATCAACACAGAGCACTAAGTACAATAGTGAATCCTCTTGTCATAGAATGTAGACATTCATATTTGAGTGACATCTCAAGAAATCAATTGAGAGAATAAATGTTTCCATCTTATAATATCAAGCCCTAGGGTCTTGTTTTAGACCATAGAGAGACTTCTTCAATTATCATACAAATGAAGAATCTTGAATAAACCCTTGTAGTTACTCCATATATATCTCCTCATGAAGATCTCCATGAAGAAATGCACTCTTCACATCCATATAATGTATAACCCAACCATGAGCTTCACTAATAGCTAGTATCAAGTGAATAAAGTTCATCTTAGCATTAGGCACAAAGGTTTATGTATTTTCAATACTTCTACTTGGGAAAAACCTTTGGCTACTAAGCATGCTTTATAATTATCAATATTTTCATCTACTACAAACATAGTTTTATATATCCACCTACATCATAATAATTTTCTTCCCTTAAGAAGAGGAACAAGATCCCAAGTGTTATTCCTAATCAGTGATTCATACTCTTCTTCCATCATTGACTCTATTATCCCTGTGGTTTCTTGAAAAGACTATGGATCAGAAGCTATGGCAATGTAGGAATATGGAAGATCACATTATGACCGTGTTCTCCTTCTATCTAATGGATCCCTAAAAAGAGGGTCTACATCCTCCAAGGTTTGTATAGCCCATAAAAACATCAATGGGTGAGGATCTAGAGGAGGAGGAACATGTCCTACTAAACCCTATTAGGGAGGTAATACCTCATCAACCCTATGAGTAGATAAAGTAGGAGTATCATCATCATTATTATTTGATTCTTTTAATGAATAATAATGAGAAATATTATAAGACAAGTCTGAAGGATTTTTTTTAAAGTAAACACTTCTAGCTATAATAAGCTCATGTGAATCTAGAATAATGAGTTGATATTTCTTAACACCATCATGATATCCCACAATAAAAAAGTTTATATTTGTTTTTCTAAAGCATGAAGCTTGTCTAAATGTTTGTGAGCCCATGCTAGACTATCAAAGAATATAAAATGATGCACATTTGGCTTCTTATTACACCAAGCTTTAAGATGTGTTATCCCCTTTAAAGCTTTGTGAGGAACTCTATTATATATATATATACATACATATATATATATATATATATATATATATATATATATATATATATATATATATATATATATATATATATATATATATATATATATATATAACACAATTAATCGCTTCCACCTAGTACTCAGGTACTAATGATTTTCCATGAATCATACAACTTTCCATCTCTTTTAATAATATGTTATTCCTCTCTAGTACTAAGGAGTAAAAAGAGATTTTATGTAAGGTGTATATCCTATCATCATTAATGCATTCTAAGCATTACGTTTCCATGTATTATAATTGTATGTTGTTAATATTGTGAAATTGGGATTCCCCATGATGCAATCATAAATAAACTATCATAAAGAAAATATTAAAATAGAAAACACACTAAAAAACCCTCTTAAATTACCTAGTTTTATCCCACCTAGCAATTATTTTTGACACTTTATAATTGAGTGTAATTACAAGGCTGGATTATAATTTTTCTAGTTTATAAAAATCTCATTTAGGCCCTCTAGTCTAAAATTACAAAAATTATGCACTTCATTACAAATTTTTATGCACCAATATGTTGTCCTTGAAAAAATATTAACTTTAAGAAAAAATGGGACCTCAATTCAAGGTAGTATGTGAAAGTTATGAGCCTTTGAAGTCGATAAAATGAGGATGGGCAAGATTTGCTATATAAAAATCTAAATTTTGGAAAAATCTAGAAAAACTAAAAGTATTGTAGTGAATAGCATGAAATTTCAAGCTATTTCAAAAAACATTCACTCAAAAATAGATCTCTGTGTTCAAATGGTGAGCTTTAGAAGTTACCCTTTCAAATCTCCCTATTGATCCATGAGACCTACCCAAAAAAATTGGTTTGCATAGTCTGTATAGCCGTACCTGGGAGCAAAACCAAATTGTCTTCTAGGGTGACTCTATCTAAAATGGACAAATTTCATATGGATCTATAGGTTTTGATATATTCCAAACACAACTTTAAGGTCCATTTTTCTTACAAATACTTCAATTTTTAGGTAACCAATGGATTTGGGCGTGGTGCTTCTGGATCAAACCCTTACCAATTTCACTTTCTGTGCCTAATTTGGACAAAATTATAGATGATTTTGAGTATCTCAAATACTCTAAACTCAATGCTGAGCTCAAAAATTCTCCACAAAGATCTAATTTGTATCTATATACAAAATCAAAAAATTTATCCTATATCTAGATATTTTTCTCTTGAATATTTAGCAATCTATAGATTTAAGATAGCTCTGTTACCATGCTATAATTAGATATAGGATCTAATGAATCTAATAAAAATTATAAATAAGAGATAAAATAATAATAGTAATAAACAATAATTGTATATCTAAGATAATAACAAAAATGAATAAATAACTCAAATATGATGAATTACTCTAATAATTCAATATTAATTTGATATGGAAGACATAAATAGCCATTGCTTATATAGAGCAAGGCATGCATGATAAAGATTAGGGAACTCACACAACATGCATAGTTCAACTAATATTTGTCTACATGAATAGTGGAGTGCAACTCCACACTAACAAGATGGGTGTCCAACTAGTGTAATTGATCAACACAAGTTAACTATTAGTTAAACAATCTTATCCTATCTTACCCTAAATAGTGGAGTGGAACTCGACTATAACAAGATAAGTGTCTAAGTTAACTACTAGCTAAGCAATCTTATCCTATTTGGTGTAATTTTTTAATAAACATAATAAACTAATTATAATAAGTAATTAATGTAGCAAAATAATAAATAATAAATACAACTAAATGCAATAAAGCAAATAAATGCACCAACACATATACATAACACTTTCCCTATTCCCATATAACCATTACCCTAAAAAGTTGATCTAAAACCTCATGACAATATTGTTAATAAGTAAATAAATGTCAAATACCCCAATTTAACTAGGTGTGCCATTATGTGAACTAGGAATTTGACTCAAGAGAAGGGGTTAGATCAAGTTTTAGTTTAAAATGAAATCAAAATAAAAATAACACACTAACAAGCATGACATATCTAGGCTTAGACATTAGGGGGGAGCTTAGTAACAAACATACATATGAAATAAATAACTAAAACAAGAAATAAACCTTCCTTCACCTTCCTTGGAGCTTTCAAATGATTTTTAGATTGGCTTACTTAGCTTGTGCATAAAAAACTTTCATCAATGAAGTTGTTTGGTTCCTTATCTCCTTGGTACCTTTGGCTTGTGATGGATTTGTATTAAAAATTTGGTATAATAACACTAATTTTATGAGGATTCGGAATCATTTAAGCATTGTAACTTTACACTATACAAGCTTAAAATTATGGGTGTGAGGCCTTCTATTTATAGATTTTTGCAAATGATCAGAATGAACTAGAACCATCCGTCTCAAGATGAAGATGTGTGTCTAAGAATCCATTCAATTTTAGAGGCTAAAATAAATAAATTCCCATATAAATATTTGGGATAGAGAGGCATTAAAGAGGCATGGGAGGGCTTAATGAGATATTTATTACAATTATGGCTTGCCAATGCCACCCCATAGAATGACCTCGCCTAATGATACAAGAACTCATAATCAATTTATAAAAATAAATATTCAAAATATATATGTAATTCTTAATTAGTCTCTTTATTTAGATTAATTATCCTTTAAACATGATCTATCAATTTTGGTACAAGTCTTGGTAATTACTGCACAAATTAATCAAATTGGTCAAAACATCATATTATCTCAAAATTTGACTAGATTAGAATTAGGATGTGATGTTATATGTTTTGGATCCATTATCCCATTTAGGATGTTTCCAACACAACATAACAAGGACAAGTGTCTTGTATACAAAATTTGGTAGAAAAGAGAAATCTAGGGCACCCAGTTGCAAAATGCCAGTTTAACTCAAAATGATCTGATCAAAGTTAGTCATCTCATAAATTTCATTTCCTCTTTTAGTGATACACTAGCCAAAATCATCCCTTTTATATGATAGGTTCAAAGCTTTTAGAACATTTTATTATTTTAGGCCAAATTATACATTTTGATAGAAATTGGTCAAAAGCATGATTGGAGGTTATCAGTGGCCAATATTAGGTGTCTACACTAAAAACTCATGAAAATATTGATAATGATATAATAAATTTCAAATAACCCCATTTAATTTCACATATAATTAATTAAACTATACTTGACCATTGTGTTCATGTTCACTCCTGACAAACTTCAACTTATTCTCTAATAGATAAAATATTAAACCATGTTCTTTAGGTTTAAACTCCATAATTTAGGTTCTTCATAGCATTACATAGTAACTCAAATATATTTATATTATTTTTTATCTCATAATGAATCCAACATTAAAAGTCTAATTATGTGTATATAAGTTCTTAGATCACAATCAGGATCACACACTATAATTACATGAACTACATTATTAATTTGTTAAACATATCACTATATTTTCAAGGTTATAATAAAACAATCTATTTTTCTCTCAAACTAACTATATAATCTAATGTGTTCTCATAACAAAAGTAATATCCATTATTTACTAGAAATAAATATATTCCTTCTTTTAGTCATACTGAAATTATGAATATTTTTCCGTCTTGATATTAATATCATTATGGTTTTCCCATCAAAAAATATTTTAATTTATTATTTTCAGATTTAAATGTTCTTTATATTGTTTCCATTACGACAATATGTTTGTAATTCATTTTAAATAAATATTGATTATATGTTTTTTACCATAATAGATATTGAGTTTCCTACCAAGTATACATTTTTTAAATTGGTAATTGAGGACTGGGGTCCCTCGGTCATATATAAATAGAAAAAATGTATTTAAAAATTTAGATGCATTATTAGATGACATCGACACATATAAAACCTAAGAATGAAATATTAAATAATATAATTGAAAAATTTATATATATTCCCAAAACAAAGTTTAAACATAATCTAAATCCCATTTATGGGACATACAAGACTACATACATAATAGAAAATTATTCCAACATGTCAATAGTCAGAGGGCCCTATCACACTTAGTAGAGTCCATATCATCTAAGTCAATAATAATGAAACTTTAAGGAGGGAATAAAAAATATTCAAGAGAAATTTCATTTTCTACCTCTACACCAACTTCAAATCCCAACCACCACAAGCTACATCACTTATTTTCTCTAAGTCTCTAGTAGATTTCCCAAAGTAAGTGCTCATTGGCAAAGATACCATAGAATATCTACTACAAAATGATCCAAATTCCTTACCCAAATATTCACTCAAGGAGGATTTATAAAATACCATTATGCCATGATAAAAAAATTCCCTATTGTATTACTTGCAACCATTGTATCCCCCATGGAGGCATCCACCCAACCTTTTTAACACCAAGTTTTTTCTTTGTTATCTTCATCAATATCCAACTATTGTATAGAAGATAAAACCCTACATAATTTACCTTTTTTCCACTTACAAATAGGTCTCATAGTATCCAAAATATACATTATCATGTATTTATTTCCATATTTTTCAATAGGGGAACCACACTCAATCTTCAAACAAAGATAACTAAGTTTCCTCTTTCCTAGAATTTGATGTCTTTACACCCATAGACCTTGAGGAGATAATTACCTACCATTCATAGTTATGAAATGGAAGGAGAAGGGGATTTTAATTCTTATAAAACAAGTAGAGGAAATTAATTTTATTGGGTAATGTTTTCATCATGAATTAAATCTTGTAGTTTATAAAAGTAATAAACTAAACTAAAAAATATCTCCTATATCTCCCTAAACTTCCTAAAATAGACCAATACCCTTGTCTCCATCCCAATCATAGGAAGATTTCATGGAACCTCAATATCAATCACCTTGAGGTTTTTTCTAAACCACCCCTAAATTTTGACCTCATAAAATCCATTACCAGTTTATTGGAAAAATAGTTGTCCCTTAAAATCTTTAATAGAATAGTTAAAAAGAAAAAAACCAACTCAGTTCACTTGGATCCTTACATCCATTTGAGCATATTCAATACAAATAATATCCAAAATGGATTTTTAAATTAAATTAATGGGTTTCCATAATATTTTATTCAAACCTTTATCTAAGATTATACTATGAAACTCCATTTCCTATTTCTTATGAAAGTGGAATAAAAATGTATCCAAAGTGGTGAGTTCATCCAACCAACACATATTATTGAGACCCCACAACTATGTAAAGAACAAAAATATTAATACCTTGAACCAAACTCACATAGTTATAAAAAGCTTTGACAGAGAGGAAATGGGAAATAAATACAATATGAGATGCATTAATGAAAATATGGACATCAATTATATTAACTTCTTACATGATTCAGTCCACCTCACCCAATCAAAAATACTTTCCATATTATGAAATGATTTCCCATAAGCCATGTATTAAACAATAAAATAACCTAACTATTGCCTAGGTATTGTGTTTTTTTTTAAATAATACCTCTATTGATAATGTGAAATCGATTTATTACCAAAAATATAAGAAAAGAAAAATACTATCATTAGATAACCACTTCCTACAATTCAACCCAACCATTTAGGTAATTAACAATATTTAGATCAATGTTTGATATCACACTCCATGAAACATCATGAATATAATAGAGTAAGATAATATTTGTGATAAAAGAGAGATAGAGAGGATAAGAGATTATTCTCTTACTCTCTTATTCTAATGATGGTTCACATAGTGTGATCCAAAATGTCAAGCTACAAAAATCTTACATGATTTAACCACATGCTCATTACTTACTTCATGGACCATGGAAACACCATATATCTTAATTATCAATCACCAATTTTGTATCCTAATCAATTTCATGTTGAGTTGACTTCTAAGAAATAATGCATTCCATAACAATATGTGAAGTAGTCCTAGAGTTTCCATGCCCTCCATGAAATGTTCTTAAAGTTCTAATAATTTTTTTCTAATTTTTAAGGGCCTATACAAATAAAATCAAATATTATTCAATCCAAATTAATATCTCAAATTGGACCATCAATTTAAGACCCCAAATAAGAGTGTGTGCCTTAGTTTTGTTATTCATTTCATCAACAAAATATCTGGATGCAAATCTTATCAAAGATATATAAAAAGTCTCTTACGATGTAGCCAACATAAGAGGCTTCTATATTTACATGAGTATCACACTAAAATCTACCTTAAAAACCCCCAAGGAGGGAGGAATCCATTCATAACCTTAAATATGTGACAATTGTTATCCTTCATCAACAATAAAATCTATCATTAAACTTATCAATAATATTAACTATTATGATTAACAATATATCCATTGTATCACTTTTGATAATGTTAAAATATTATATTCAACCATAACATATATTTTAATTAACATAAAAATAATATTAAATACTTATTTAAAATTATAAAATACACCTATTATTTTCCATATACAAATAATATCGTTGTTCTTTTTGAAATAATAAAACACACCTATTTATTTTCATATAAAATAATTTTAGTAATATATTAAAAATAATAAAATAGATCTATTAATTTCCTTCTATAAAAATTAATTTTTTTCTCAGGATAATTAAGTACACCTATTTTTTTCCTCATACAAAATTTATCACTGTTATTTTTAAATTAATAAAATACACTTTTTATTTTTCTTGTACAAACGATATCACTCTTTATTTAAAAATAGTCAAATGCATTTATAAATTTACTTGTAAAAATAGATTCATTATTGTTTGAGAATAATAAAATATTCCTATTATTTTCT